>JAOBAY020133064.1:0-15740 GCA_025331085.2 Zoanthus sociatus
TGAATATGAATATAAATACAGATAATGATAGTAATTATAAATACATATATACATTGAGTTGTGGTCATAATAGCTATTATAGAAAAAAAAAAGAATATGAACAGTAATTAAAGTTGAAATATGGCACATTCAAACCTATTAATGCACTTATCAGTGCTGACAGAGACGGAAGTTTGGGCAAAAGAAGACCAAAGATTTTGTCTACATTCGCCATCCTGTACATTGTTGGCTATTTTCAAGACAGTATGACATCTACGCTTAGATGCAAACATAGCTTATGTAGGAAAAATGCTAAATACATTTTCAATTTTCCTCTAGTTCAACAATATCAGATGTTAAATTTTCGCTATAAATTTTCACATTTACTAGTGCAAATTTAAAAGGTGGCCTTTGCCTATGGCCTACAAGCACCTGCTTGATCACTGACCATGGCATATTTGCAAGTTGCAAGGCAACGATTTTTCTCACCAAATGTTGCTGCCTGACTTCGGAAGTTGCAGATAATTAAAGAGCAGTTACTAGCCACTTACTTTGCCACAATTTGCACAAAAATTACAGTTAGTGACATCATGGCCACATCTGCTGCAGTAAATATTCATCTGACAGCTCGGAGATTTATATCATCAAGTAATCCAAGCTGGCTGCATGAGAAGTTGTCCCGGTAAAACCTGGGAACGATTTTGATGTGACATGCTGCTGACCGAACGCGATGCCTCAACCTGGGACGAGTTTGATTTGTCGGTGCTGTGAGCGATTTGTTTGTGCTGTGAGCAATTTGTTTGTGCTGTGAGCAATTTGTTTTTGCTGTGAGCAATTTGTTTGTGCTGTGAATGATTTTTTTATGGTGCGAGCAATTTGTTTGTGCTGTGAATGTTTTTTATGCTGTGAGTGATTTGTTGGTGCTACGAGTGATTTGTTTGTGCTGTGAATGATTTTTTTATGCTGTGAGCGATGTGTTGGTGCTGTGAGCGATTTGTGGGTGTTGTGAGCGATTTGTTGGTGCTATGAACAATTTGTTGGTGCTGTGAACAATTTGTTGGTGCTGTGATTTGATTTGTTTGTGCTGTCGAATGATTTGTTAACGCTGTGAGCGATTTGTTGGTGCTGTGACAGTTGTGGGCCACCGTAATGTTAGGAATAAACGTAAATTGCAAGCAAGAGATAAACGTAGACTTCTCAAAGAATTTTTAAAATTGAAACGGAAAGCATCTTTAGGCTTTGATTAGGCTCAAAAACCTGCACAAAAGCTTTTTATAAAATCATTCCGACCCATTAGTGGATTTGCATATTTTTGTCCTTCTGTTTGCATATTATTGTTGCTTGTATTTTTTCGACACCTTATTGCTCTCTCTATAAGTAGAAAAGTCTTTGTAAAACTATATAAATGTTGGATTAATATTGAATTATAATCTAAGAATAACTGGTTATTTTGCTAAACTGTTCTTTTAATAAAAATAACCATTTTTATATTCAGTTTTAGCAACATAAACCACAGTTTTCACTGCAACATAACTAACCAAATTAATCCCCGGAAATGATCAATTTACTCAGTTTAGCGGGTGTTTACTTTCGCTTTGACTTTACTTCCGGTTAGTAGGGGATAGAAACAAAATATCTGACCTGTTCCACTCCAAGTTTGAAAATAAGCGCCGGGCCGTTACAGGGACGATTCTTTGTTCCAACTGATAAAAATCAACAGACAAAGCAAAAATCAAGTGAAAAGAGGTCAAGTCAGTACTCATACCATGTAATACTATAAACTTATTTTCCAGGCACACGCAGTCTCGTGATAATATTTCACCAAGACTTCTAGCATGATAACAACGATTTTAAATTTTAAATGTAACATTTTAAAGACTGTTTGTTATGGGTAGGGCAATTACATTTTAATTATATTATGAAATATGGTTAGTGGTCAAAGGTATTTGCACTTTTGCTTTCATGAGTAAATATGATATATTATGTTTCTCTTAATTTTAGATCCCAGGTGTTACGGTAGGTCACGATTTAATAAGGGCATAATAGAGTTGGGGATGGTGGCGACATCTACCGTCAGTGCCTGAAAAAAGAGTGCTTTGAAAAAGGGCTCCTTTATCCCCCCGAGACGCTGAAGAAACAAAATGGCTTCAGATATTTAAGGCTAAGCGTGTGCAACATGTGAAGCTGTCTGCAGGAAATGGTAATGGTAAACCCAGACAGCACGATTGTCGTCTGAAATGGACTGGCTCATCAAAAGTAATATAGCCAGATCTTGCTTTTTACTTGGCAAAGCAGATAGAGAAAAAAAGGTATCCAAGTAGCAATTCTTCATGGAGATGACGATTCTTCAACCATAAAAAAAGTTAGAAAAGTTGTAAATCATGATGTACAAGAGTGGTCTGATGTTCATGCAAAAAAGCCTTTTAGAAGTGCTCTCTACTTCTTACAGACAAAATCGAAAGGAATTATGACAAATAAAGTAATTGATTACTTGCATACCTATTTTGGCTATGCGTTTTGAATATGCTTGTTTTATAGTTTATAATTGTGTTGTTTCTTGTCATGGACTCTAAACTAATAAAATTCGTGTTTTATTTCATGTACAAGAAATTTAAAACAACATGCAACTTAAGGGGAACATGTTCAGCTGGACTGAGATACCTCTCCTGAGGAGGTTATTTATGTGGTTTCCGTTGCAGAGTCAACTCCCTCTGAGTTTCGGCCTGTTTAGGTTACTGATGGTCCTCAGCTTCACCCTAGTGATATAGGCCCATCTATTGAGCCTTCTATGGAGTCTCCTGCCCCTCTGCCTGCAGTTGTGGCCAAAGATGATTCTCCTGTCCATGTCACTGTGTCTTTGGTTGTTCTGTTGATGGGGAGAATGGTAATGGTGCATCAGTGCGAGATATGGAGGCTGTTGTTGAGACCTTTCATATTGCTCAAGATGAATGAAAGAGTGAGGTAGTTGATATGTGCAATAGTGCTCATAAGGATAACCCAGCGGTTTCTTTTGCTGTTGAGTCTAATAAAAGTATTTCAAATAAAATCACTAATAGTAAAGTTAATGAGAATGTAGAGGATGTTGTCTCGGCGACTTCCTCAGGTAATGTCTCTAATAAAATAAAAAAAACAAGTATAGCATAAGTGTTACTAAAAAAGATACCATAAAAAGTAAAATCTTTTCCCACTCTGGGAAACACAGGCTTCTCCCGGAGCAGTAAAACAAAAAAGAAAGGAATGTGATGTGAATGTAAATTAAACAAATTTTAATTAAAATTTAAATTATTTAAAATTAATTTAAATTAAACTCAACTCTTTAAAATGAATGAAAGGGAATGTGCTAAGGTAAAAATCATTGGTAATATTGTATACACTTCAAGGAGAGCGTGAAGCACGTATCACGTGTCATTTGACCAATTAAAAGAATTATGCTGATGATCCATAATGGGATTTACATTTTAGACTCAGTAAGAAAATGCCAGCCAAAGGTCGCATCGGATATGGCATGTTCGATGACATCAACATAAAGAACCAACATCTCTGAAAAGATATATAATACTGAACCACCAAACTAATAAGTTCATTCTATTGTGGACGTTATAAAATAAAATAAAAAAAAGAATGAATGGTGTTGATATTACCAAAATCTGCTACTTGAATGCTAGGGGTAAATACTTGTAGGAGCTCCAGTTTTAATAAGTGCCTAAATTTATAGACAAAAACTCCATAACAAGATTTCAGCTGTTACTGCAGAGGAAACCTGTAGTTGTTGAAAATTAAAACTAACATTTCAGAAAGGAAATGAACTTAGTCAACTAAAGCTAGGTGAAATTATATCCATGACATCATTAGAGCATGTTAAAATGTCAAAGACATTCAAAGAACGCTTGTTTTTAGAAAGCAAGAAGGGATCACGGTCAAAACTTTAAGAGTGTTCAATGTGCTTTTCTCCATTTAAGAGTCAGGGGCAAGAAAGGGTACACACGCTGAAGCATACAGTGGAACCTCGACTATCCAGACTTTTTTCTCCCGTTCCATTTTTTCATGAATATTAGTTATCATATTGAAAAACTGAAGTTGCAATTAAATTTTTTTAAGACTGTTGAAACAGCATATTATCTATGTTCAGAAGTGGGACGAGAAGTTTTTGAAGCAAACAAACATGCTTGAAAAATTTAGAATGTTATGAACAAAATGTGAATAATTGTAAATACATAAAGGCTGTGTAAATTTTATGATTAAAATGTTTCTTTGCAGTTCACATGTTAATATATCTTATATTTACATTTGTCTCAATATTCATTTTTTCGATTATCCGGACTATTTACCGAGGTCCCAATGAGTCCGGATCTATAATGAGAGTGGCCTGAGCAAAAAGAAAGATCGAGATATTCTTAATGGCAACAAACAGCACTATTAAAGGAATACAAAGCTCGGTTGAAAGCCAGTACAAGCAACAAATGTTCAAGAACAACACCAGTGCAATTTAATAGACATGGGCATAAACATGTTAAAATGAATAAGTCGCTTATCGATGTGTTTTATCAGCCATGGATGTGTTCAGCAGATTTCTCTCGTTCAGGGCTCTACCAGGAAAGCAATTGAGTCTCACATTAGGTGAACATGATATACATTAAGCACAGTGCACTCCAAATCACCCAGTGTGACAGAGGTAGCAAGTTTAAAGACAGATTATCACACTATTGCTCTTAGCATGGAATAAAGTTTATTTAAGGTCAACCCTACCACCTGCAGTCTCAAGGAAAAGTAGAAAGTCACTGAGATGGAGCAGGATTTTCTTCAAAAAGGCCAAAGTATTGGGCAAAATCACTGCACCGTGAACAAACATCCAAAACAAGTTCTTGGGTACAAAATACCATTTGAGGTCCCTTTTGCCCTACCAGGATCTTGATTAATAGCGCATGCTTAGCACTTACATTTTGTAAAAAAAAAGTTAAGGACGTCCTCTCCTCGGCAGGGATTGGTGACAAGCAGGAAAACCACTATACTTCCGAGTACTAGGTATAGCATAGATTTTAGCTCGCCTTACAGTAAAGTAACCATTTACCATCTCTCAGATCAGGAATACCTAAATTACGAACCAACATCAAAGTGCACGCCCATTAATGTTTAAAAATTATCTGTAGCATCTGAAACAGTTTTTTAAAATTCAATGGGGTTAGTTAAACCGACAACAACAAATCTGCGTCGAAGGTGCACCAAAATTAGAATGTAAATAAAAAGGGAAGTTCTCTCCCCGACGGGGAATTGAACCCCGGTCTCCCGCATAACACTGAGCAGGGATACTAACCACTACACTAACGGAAACTTGAAAATACAGACCAGATTTTTTGCTTGCATGCATACGTATAATACTCCCACAATTCTTTGAAGGTAGTTTTGATTTGAAAAGATTTATGAGTGATTTGTCTTTGTGTGATATTTGGCGAACGAAGCATCCTTATGATATTTTTTCGTCTTGGCACAACTGATTTTTCTATTCCATGTTCCATGCAGATTGGATAGGTAGGGGATTTATTGCGATTTCTCACCCTGTTATTTTTCTGACCATGATTTGTAATTATTCATCTCTCCTTTATTCATCCACATACGCGAGCTTTTATTTGAGAATTCAAAAATACTTTGTTAGAAGACGAGGAGTACTGTAATCAGGTTACTGCCTTATTAAATCTCTGGTCAAAACGTAAGCTGTGGTATGAAAATTTGCACTATTGGTGGGAGGCTTTGAAAAAAGAAATTCGTAAGTTAACTAACTATTATGTTAGAAATAAACGTAAATTGCAAATAATAGAGAAGTGTCAACTCCTCAAAGAATTTTTAAAAAGTGAAACGGAAAGCATTTTCAGGCTTTGATTGGGCTCAAGATTGAGATTGTAAAGGTGCACTGATGGACAAGTTCCTTTACTTTTAATCTTGAAATATTTTTTTATTTTGACTTTTATTTTCCACCTTTACAAGTTCGGAATTATGACTAACTTTCTCCATTCTAATTCTTATCCTAATTAATGATTTTATATCATTTCGCTAAGTTAATGATTTTATATCATTTCACTGGATCATTGGATAATCCAATTCAAGACTTTTTATTGGCTTACCCATTATGGTAAATGAGCCAATATACCATAATCTACAAAAATGGTAAGTATACCCGTCAGCTTAAAATTAAATGGGAGCTAAAAAATTTTCCCTCAAGAAACAATGGCGGCCGGCAAAAATTGCTTCACGCCGGAGTTGAATGAGAAGGAAGTCATTGAATTATTAGAAAACGCAACACCAGGGAGCACAAAGCAAGCCACAAAGTATGGCATGAAAATATTTCGAGGTAAAAACTTGAAAACTTTATTTTGACAATTTAAGCATACGTGTTAGTCAAAGTAAAACAATGCAAGTTGCGACAATTTACAAATTAAGTTAATTAGTTACATTTCACTAATCTTTACAGACTGGCTTTTGACTCCCGGGGACAAATTCAGTGTTACACCAATCAAGGAAATTAATAAAGAGGAACTTAATGCCTGCCTAAAACGTTTTTATACATCTGCAAGAAAACAAGACAGTCAATTTTATAAGTCATCTTCCTTGAAGGCAATTCGTGCAGCCATTGAAAGGTATCTTTGCATGCCTCCACACTCCAAACAGTTTTCTATTGTTGCCGACCCTGCTTTCACTGAAGCAAACAAAATATTAACGAATTTGTAAAGGAACAAAGAAGTCAGGCAAAATTAGTGGTGTTGTGCATAAAAAGGCCATCTCGAAACAACAAGTTGGTCCAGAAGACACAAAAGATCCAGCACAGCTTCAAAGAACAGCATGGTTCTACCTTGGCATATACTTCGGAAGACATGGTACAGAAAATCAGCGAGACATGAAACCTGCCATAGTTGCCCTCAGAGCTACTCCACAAGGAGAAGAGTATTTTGAGCTCAACAGTTTCCTGGCTCACTTCCAGCGACAAAAAAACCATCAAGGTGGCCTTTTCAACGCCAAAGATGAGTCAGATGCAAAAATATTTGCTGTGCCAGAATCTGCCAAATGCCTGGTGAAAACCATAAAAAAGTACTTGTCCCATTTGAATCCTAGTTAGATTGCCTTTTCTAGCGTCCACGAGAAGCAAGAGCTTTAAACCTGGCAAGGATAAAGTGTGGTACTGCAATTCGCCACTTGGAGTGAAATTCTTGATTCGATGTAAAATTAATGAGCTCTCAAGCAGGAATCCAGCCCCACCTCACGAATCATTGCCTCAGAGTAACTTAGTGACCGTCCACTCTGACAACAACTGCGAGACGAGGAACACTAAATCAGTCACTGGCCACAAAGCTGACAATTCAATCGAAAGCTACAACGATCAACCTTCCCTAGACCAGCAAAAGAAAATGTTTGAAGCATTCAGTTTGTTCCTCCATGGCCATGAGGCTACTTCACCTGACAACGAGAGCACAGCAGAACAGCAGCGGACTACAAGCCCATCCATCCCCAGCATCCGTTCTTGTCCAGCATAATCAAGTGGTGGTTTCCAACAACATGGGAAACTTTGCACATTGCGAGCAAGGGCTCCATTGCTTTCCTCCTTAGTTTAACTTTTTACAACTGCACCAATGTGCAAATTCACAATAATTTTAGTCGAGGCAGTTACTTACTTACTTACGCCCGTGGCTCCAGACTGGATCATGGGCCATTGACAAATGTTCTCCATCATCCTCTGTGCTTCGCTAATTCCTCTAGGTCCCTCCACTTATATCCAAGTGCATTCTTTTCTTTCTCAGTGTCTCTTCTGCAGGTGTTTCTAGGGCAACCTCTTCCTTTGGCCTTGAGGGTTTCAATGCAGCGCTTGTCTGGTTATACTGTTCGCCGGCCTTCTCAGTGTATGGTCTAACCATGTCCACTTCTGCTTCCTTACTTGTTTCTTGATAGGCAATTCATGTCTGACAGACCTTTTCATTTGACGCATAGACACATGCTTGAAGGGAATTACAGGTGCTTTTAATCGCACGTGTGAAATGCAAAATTTGATCAAATTTCCACAACGTGAAATTATTGGAAATTTGTTGTCCTGTGTAGAAAGTATAGTTTCAACAAGCTAATTTGATGAAAGGGTGGTTAACCGCACTTTCATTTGGCTTGTTTCCAGTTTCCTATTGGTTTGAGGTATAATTATTATTGTTTCTTGTCAAATTATTGTCAACACCAGTTTCCGCTGTGAATGCAAAAGCAGTATGCACAACTTCTAAAATGGTAGGTAAAGGGAAAAAAATCGAATTAAAAACATTCAATAGCTATGGTAAATTATCGGGTACAAAACTATTAAGGAAGAAGGAAAACGTACGTGAATTTTATTTGGTACAAAGTGTGTGCCAAACACAAAGATGCAATTCTGAGAGATCCATCAGTAAAGGGGAGCATAAAAACGTTGGCCAAAGCACTTATTGATGGCACAAATGTGGTTACTAAATATCAGGTTAGCGTTTTTGTTACGTACTATTCCTTTATGCCCCAAATTGCAATACACACTACAGAAAATGGCCTTAGAGCATTTTTTTTTTGCAATTGACAGATCACAAGACATCTTGATAAAAGTGCTGGACACAAAATTGCCCTTCAACTTGAAAAGGCAAAACCCACAACAAAGCCCGGGCGGCTTTTTGACGAAGTTTTAAGGGAACGTCCGTCTCAACAGTTTGTTGACTGATTACTCGAGAAGCCACAAAAGATGCCTACACGAGGATGATTCAGTCAGCTTATGAACTTCTTTGAAATCCACAGTACCCACTATCTACATTTAAGCTTTTGATCAAAATGGGGTCCAACTGATCGATGGAAAAGATGATTGCAAAGCTACTGGAGAGTATTTCGACGCAATTAGCAAGGCTGTTGTTGAGAAAGTAGCTGCAATAACCGCCAGTGAGAATGCAATGTCTCTTTTTTCCGATGGTTCGCAAGCACGTAAAACGAAATCAGATAAAGAAACGGTGCTAATAAGAGTGGAACATAATGGGAAGACTCTTTTCGCATTTCACACAACAGATACCAAAAATAAATTCTATATTTCTCGGTAGTGTGTTTTTTCTTAAACAATTTATTTCCTTCACTTAAATTCCAAATGATGACTGTCTCTTCAGCTTTTTGGTAAATTTGATGTGAACTTTAACAGCAGGCCATATGATTTGTTTTTGTATGACAAAGCTCAAGCAAGTTCTTAAGTTACCAGGTATAGTCCATGGGCCAGACCGACTTAAATGTGCCACTTAGCGGGACCAGCTGAAACTAACACAGTTTGGAGTTTAGCCAATATAGATTAAAAAAAGTGATGATAGCCTTTCCCAAAGAGTAGCTTTCCTCTATATATTTTAAGCGAAAAAACAGAACTACTTGAAGTTGTTTTATATGTGAAAAATCGAAAATGTGCTTGTTGAGTGTAAGTCGATTAATGCTAAAAAAGCAATTTCAAAGCATTGTCAAATGTGTTTTTGAGGTCTCATTATATATTTTGAGCTGCTTATGAGTTTTCAAAACTGATTATTTATGCGATTTAAATAATATTTTGATTATTATTTCTCTCAATGATCATGTTCAATTTCAGTCCTTTTTATTATCATAATAATCAAAATCAGGAGCAAAACGGCGAACTAAGGAAGAAAGTGAACCAAGTGAAGAAAAGAGGGCTCCAAAAAAAAAGTGTTTGATTCATTGCAGTGATGACAACGGAGATCTAACTTCTTTAAAAGATCTTAAATCATGGAAAACACTTTTGGATGCAGCAGCAGTTCGTAAACATGAAGGTGTTCTAGCTATATCAAGAAGTGCCTGAAATCCATTATCACAGGAAGTGCCGCAGCCTTTTTCACTATGAAAAAAGATCTAAAAAGGTTGATGAAGATCTCCCAATCTGATTTTCCATCAGAAGACCTGAGTGAAATTGAATCATGTAGAATGTACAATATAAGGCAAACCTTAACAATAACCAATTCAAGTAGAGTTTATGCCAGAAATTGTGTATTCTGTCAAAAGGATAAGTATGTCAAAGGAACCAGAAACAGAGAGAAACTAGTCTAGTGTGTTGACATGCGCGGCAACAAACAGATTAGAAATGCTGCCCTGATGAAAAACGATTCAAGGATTCTGACTGGTGTTGCAAGAGAGCTTGTGGCAGCAGAGGCTTCCTATCACAAGTCGTCCTATCGTGACTACACCAGACCAACAATGATATATAATCCATCAATAGAGGGGGATATCATTGACACAAGTGACACCGATGGAGATGAAAGTTACACCCACGCAGAAAGTCAAGCATTCAGCAAGCTGTTTGATTATATAAGAATAGAACTGATGAAAAAACCAAAACCGGTCAGACTTTCTGAATTGTATAACATGTTTATATCACATCTGAAATCACAAGGGGAAAAAGAAATAAAAGAATCAACAAGAACACATTTCAGAAGAAAACTTGAACGTGAATTTATTGGATTGCTCGATTTTGAGCTGTTGGATAATGACAGAGTTACTGTTATTCCTTGCAGTCTTTTTAGGATAGATTTAGCCAAATTAGCATAGGAAAGAATTGATGTAACAGATACCACGGAGAAAGATATGAATGATATAAGAAGTACCGCTCTCCACCTTAAAGAGGCTATCCAAAAGCAAGAGGTTAATGCATCATGGCCTCCACAACCTTGCGAGCTCATTGAGGATGCTGTAGCAATACCTGAAGATGTTAAGCTATTCTTATTCATGCTGCTGACAAGTGCAAATAATTTCCCAGGACTGTCGTCTTGCTCTGAACAAATTCAAAGACTTATCACATCCTTCAGACAGGACTTTTTGTTTGGAATAAGCTGTGGACGACAGAAACCCCCAAAGCATATTTTGTTACCAGATGCCGTCAAGTGCTTAACGAACAATGTTGATTTGAGACAATTGTTGAACAGATGTGGTCATGGCATTGTGTATTCACAATTAACAGAACTCAACACTGCTCTATGCCCTCAAAAGATGGCAGCAACCACTATTAACACTGTTCCTCTGCCTGAAAACATCCATCCTTTCATATCTACTTCTCTGGCATGGGATAACATTGACCGCCTAGTGGAAACACTGTCTGGTAAATGTTAAATACTGTATTATACCAAGTACTGTCTGCATGGACAGAGGTAGTAGCCTGGGTCGAGAGAGGTTCGACTTTTGTTGTTGTTTGAGTTTTATTATGAGATTTAGAGTTTTGCGTTCTATCGGTTTAAGCCAGAAGTTTACATTTATCAGTAAAGGGACGTCCCATAGAGTAAATGGAATTGCAGTTCAAGCTAACCACTATGGACCTCATCTTCCGCCAACCCAAGTGCCAAAGATTACGAAATCAAAAAAGAGAAGTATTGAATCATGTGATGATACAGATCTTTCCATCTACAATACTGGTGAGCGATGTGGGCCAAAATCGAGACAGTACATCAAAGTCAAGTTAGAAAAAGTCCTGGAAGACGCATGTCAGAAGAACCTCATCTGGACTTTAGCAAGACTCCATGCAAGCGAAAGGCAAACAGTACCTGGTTGGACAGGCTTCAACATTCTAACACGAAGTGATCAAGAAGTTGCTAAAGACAATGTGGGGTATCTTCCAACCGTCAATGCTACCAACATGTCTACTGTGTAAGAAGTACTCTTTAAATCCAATCAAATTAAAGAAACTGAGTCTTCAAAGCTTAGTTTTAGTCTTCGACCAAGCATTGTATGCTAAGGCTTGCGAGATTAAGTGGAAACACTGTAACTTGTTCAATGGTCTGGTTTTAAGGATGGGCATGTTTCATATCATCTGTATGTTCTTATCTGTAATAGGCAAGCGTTTCCACGATGCTGGTCTGAGAGACGTGTGCATTGAATCAGGAGATATTGCTGAAGGGTCTGTGTCAGGAGTTCTTGAGGGTAAAAAGTATAATCGTTCATTAAGATTCCACAAATTGATGTTTGAAGCTCTCAAGAGATTATCAATGATGGAGTTTCAGTCTTGGATTCTAGAGCATCACAAAGAAAAAAAGGTAAAGGTTAACGAGTTCTACGAAGAAATCAAAGCACTTTGCCACGAAACACGTGAAAAGGAATATCAGGCCCTAATGGAAAAGCCTCACTCTAAAGAGACTCTAAAGTGGTGTTGAAGCTCTTTTCATTGTACATGCTCAATCTTCGACAAAGCAACGGGACGCTCTCAGCATTTTGGATGTCCTATCTTGATATGTTTGAAATTTTACTGGCATTAATAAGAGCATCGCGCAAAGGGAATTGGGAGCTGCATCTGTCCGCTCTTAGAAAAATTGTCCCATGGTGTTTTAGCTATGACAATCAGAATTATGCGCGGTATCTCTCCGCTTACATCCATGAAATGTCACACCTTCCAACAGAGCATCCTGATGTCCACAAGTACATGAGCGAAGGGGGGTTGTCTGTTCAGACTGGAGATAAGAATCCCTTTGGACGGAATACCTGTTGGCCAGACGTGCGAAGAAACTGTTAACAAAGACACTCAGACTTCTGGAAGAACAAAGGGCTTTAGTCTAAAACCAAATTCTGTCACTAAATTTTATCTGTTGGCTGAATATCGCAGTATATTTCTTCGTCAACTCAAAGACATGCTTAAGATGAGTACATCATCCTCACAACACAATGATCTACAACTCTCAAGAATCTCTAGAGATGAGGCAGATGTAAAATCTATTGTATCACTGCTTCAAAACACGTGGTTGAATCCAATCAATCCTGACCTCCCAGATTTGGTATGTCTGTCAACTGGAAAAGTAGCTACGCCTGAAGTTGAACATGATCTGGTGCATGCACAAGAAATTGGAGAAGAAGCATACAAGGTCTTCCATGATCGGCGCCTGAATTGCGATCCTCCCAAGGTAAAGTTCCATGAAACTATGACAAGGTTGAAGTTGAAGACATTCAAAGATCTTAACAAGCAAGTGTCCGTCAGAGCTGGAAAGAATCAAGAGATAATTCTAAAGGCTGACAGAAGGTTGTTTGCACAAAGGATAATCAACGCAGAAAGCCGTGGTTTGCAGATGAAAGACGTTCTATCTCATCCACTTGGTCCACTCCCTTGGTCATTAGCATCGACAGATGGCACAATGCGGAAAACAAACAAAGCAGCACTAGCTAAGGAGCTCAAGAAAAATATTCAGCCTGCTGAGGAAATACCCCAAGCATCAGCTTGCATAATTGATGGTATGGCCCTTGTACAACGTCTCAAAGGTGACCACAAAACATTCTCCGCTGTTGCAGAAGCACTTCTTTCAGCAGTATTAAACGAAGGTGGATCAAGTGAGAGAATTGACGTTGTCTTTGATGATTACCGAGAGATATCAATAAAGAATGCTAAACGAGAACAAAGAGGCCAAGGATCTGGATGTGAGTACCAAAAGTTTCTTTCAAGTTCCTCGAACAAGCAAGCATTCATAAAGTTTGTTTCTAGTGAGTGGAAAAGAGAAAAGTACTCAGAAAAGTTGTCTGGAAAGATACTGGTCGTCACATGTGAAGCTTCTTGTTATAAGTTATCATCAGGTGTGATACATCATCTAGATGATCTAAACTCATCTCAAGAAGAAGCAGACACCAGAGTTATAATGCATGCGTTCCATGCTGCGAGATCAGGCTACAACACAGTGGTGATAGTCTCTGAAGATACGGATGTGTTTGTCCTTCTGCTGGCTTTCAAGCAACATCTAATCTAGTACTGATCAAAACTGGAACACAGAACAGAGTGACTTACATAGATGTCTCCAAGGTGTTTGAAAGCATCGGACAGAATGTATGTAAAGCTCTTCCAAGATTGCATGCCTACAGGCTGTGATACTGTTAGTGCATCTGCTGGTAAAGGAAAGCTGGCAGCCTACCGAGCCTCAGCAAAAAGTACTGAATTTCAAAATACTTTCAAATAACTTGGTCTAGAGAAGTTCACGTGTATGTTGTACATCAGAACCCCTGGTACAAGTGATATTAACGAGTTGTGTTACAGACTGTTTTGTTTGAAGAGAGGAGATGTCGACTCAAGTCAGTTACCTCCTTGTAGTAATACCTTATACAAAACACTGCCTGCGAGCAAACTACCAAACAGGTGTTTGGAGAAGAAGCTTACAAAGTCACCCACCTATCCCTTCACCTTGTGGTCGTGGTTGGTGCATGGAAGGCAATACATTAATGATTGATTGGATGAATGGCGACCCAGCACCCAGATCTGTTCTTGAGCTGTTATGCTGCCAGTGCCGTAGATCTTGTAAGCTTCCATCCTGTTCTTGTCTTTTGAATGGCCTTAAGTGTACTGATATGTGCAGTCTTAAAGGCTGCTCCAACAGAGCTGAAGATGAAGCCGACATGGAGTGTGCTGAAGATGATTCTGATGATGAGTATGACAACGATGTTTGAGGTACATTTGATTTACAATAACAGAAGCAAGTCTTGCACAATGTGTGCTAAATGAATGATTATCAGCTATCAGTAAAACGTTACAACTTTATTGTAATTTTACTATTTTTATCATTTTTTTTTTCAGTGACAGAAAAACACCTTGACATCATCATCAAAATCAGAGTATATTTTAAGACTAATTTGCATTTAGGCTGTAGAAGGATGAAGGGATATACTAATGGCCCACCAAAGCAAAAATACATTATATGAAAAATGAACGAAAGTCACTCTTTCATGTGTAATTCTTTTAAAATTACGAATGTTCCATTGCCATGGAAACAACAAATGTACCAAAACCATGAACACTCTTTGTGAATCAACTTGCTGTCAGTTTTTATCTTTTGGTGTTGACGGGAGCAATATAACTATGAATAAAGTCATAAAGAATTCAATTTTTAGCCTAACCAATAACGAAAAGTTTTCGATGACATCATTAAATCACGTATAACTACGTGAAAGCTACCGCTTTTGGACGGCTATCATAGATTTCCATAAAGTACATGCTATAAGGATTAAAATGAAGTATGATAACTCTGGTCCCTTTTAGTGGTACAAAAATCCTTAATTCTGGGGTCCTGGCCCATGGACTAGTGTAGACATCCGTTTGGAGCAAGGGCGTTAATCATGACAGCTTTAAGATGAGAATGGCAGGTATATTAGCGTGAAAACCCGATTGTTCTATTTTAAAATAACTTTTAATATTAATTTGCTTTTTCTCCTTTTTCCTCATTATTTTCTATTTACCTTTTCAAACTATTTAGTACGTTTTATTTGTGAGTACTACGCGCTTTTAAAACAATCTTTTTAAATATTTACAAGTAACAAGGATTTTAATAAATTGATTTAATAACTTTAAGTTATAATATACAAGCCCCTAAAAACTACCAAACATGTCCATTGCCTTGTTCGGTATCATAATTCGATCTAAAGCAATTGAGTATATATTTCACTTAAAATTTTAATGGGCGACTCAAGCAGCCAACATAATCGTGTTTTCTCCAGCATAAACAGTTCCATCATTTCTTTAGTTCGGTTATTGATCCTTGCTTTAGTTATCTTTGAATAAAATAGGCCCTCGAGGAGGGCATGTGGCTACTGCACATCTCGAATGAATCATAGATGGGCAAGTGTTTTTAATATTTTTTGTTGGAGATGAGTGCATTTTGGAAACGCAATTGACAAGTTGGTCTTTGCATTCTGTAGCAAACACTTGTGAATATTGCAAAATTTTATGCCCCTGTTCTAGACAAAAATTTCTGTGATTTATACACCCTGTTCTAGATCACAGGCTGCAT
>JAOBAY020133138.1:0-15737 GCA_025331085.2 Zoanthus sociatus
TAGTAGTAGTAGTAGTAGCAGTAGTAGTAGTAGTAGTAGTAGTAGTAGTAGTAGTAGTAGTAGTAGTAGTAGTAGTAAAGTAGTAGCAGCATCAGTTGTCGCCGCCACCGTCGTTGTAATTGTCTATGCTGATAACTAACCTGAAACACGTGCAGATACTTCTCTAGCCCAAGCCACTGCAGTGTTTGCCCCAGGTCGAAGCCTGACGAAGTTACAGTCTGTGATACTGAAGAGGATGAAGAGTTCTTTCTCCAACTGTCACGTGTTCCGGGCATCAAGCCAGGTGGATATGAATGCTGCGGTGCAGGTGGTTGGGTTTGCGACGGTGAGTATGGCCACGAATGAGACGGCATTCTGTTTTCATTTACACCATCCCGACAGATCTCGGAATTTGCTCTTCGGTGACCTTGGTTGTTGGCAGACCAGTTTAACGGCTGTTCGGAGAGGCTTACACTGCGAGGACTTTTTTGCTTGACTGGCCAAGTACGCACAGCCATGTCGTCAGCAGCTGGTTGCCCCGGGAGTACAACCTCAGAATCACTCTGTGTTCTCTGTAGCGATGGTGAAGAAGGTGCACTGAAAGCCCCCCGATTACCACTCCAGTGAGTACTCGTTGAGACACCTTGTCCACGAAGAGAGGGATTAAACTCTATGTTGTTTACCTGAGGAGTTGGAGTGAGATCGTCAGTAAAAGCAGAAGAGTTCCAAACACCATTTCCAGAGGCGCTGTCACCAACATCCATTATAGACGAGAGCTCTTGTCGACTGCTGCTTCTGCTACTACTGGTGCTGTCAGAGTTGTTCCAGCCCTGTTTATCAGAAGTTTCCTCATCACATACAACAGTAAGAGCCGTACCTAGCGGCTGGGAACCCACAGGACTCCAAATAGACCCAGCTGACAGCGGCTTGAAGGCAGGCGCATCACTATGGAGTTCAACTGAAGCATCTGCTGAAACTTTGGGTGTAACAGGTGATGTATCTTTCTTAGGGAGGGACTGTGACAAAGACTGGTCGTCTCGATAACTAGCCTAAGAAACATGAAAATAACTGAAATTTGTATGGCATATTTAACTCAAGTATCGGTAAGTTTGGATAAGACATTAAAAATCGATAAATTTGAGGGTTGGTTGCCTTTTGTTTTTCAAAGAACCAATAAAAAAATATATTTTAAAGCAAGTTGAAAAAACTGTTTTGAGTTTTAAAATATATATTCTTAAAACTAGCAGTTCTTAAAAAGAAGAAAGTGCTGACGCACAATGCAAGGATTTTTAGTTTTCTTGGAGTTTAATAGAAAAATGTTTTGTTCTGTTATGGAACGGACAGTTTTTTTTGACATGAGCATGAGACAAGGAGAAAAAGGCATCTCAAAGAGGGCATTGACCATTGTACTAATTAATACGGCTAGTATTGAAAGAATCCGTATTTTTCAATGCATTTCACTGTAAATAAATTTAAATGAGTTTTCATTCATACTTCGTTAATCTTTTTTAACAGTAAAATAATCGCTTTAGTAGAGATAAAATTATAAATGACATGGTCATTAAAAGAAGTATTAAAGTCCTTATTTTTCCACACGTTACTGCACTGACATTGTAAATAAATGTTTATGAAACTTTATGAGTCGCTTGAAGTAAATAACATTTCTAGCAGTAGCAATTTCTAAGTTTATTTTCAGAATGTTTTAAAACGTACGTATTGCAATTATTTAGTACAAATAAACCAAACATAATATGAAATGTGTCGAAAATCTAATAATCTATAAAACGAGATGATTATGCATTTACTTCACATTTCAAAACAATTCTTAAACTTTTTTTTGAACGCATTTTGGTTTAGCGTTTTTGTATCAGCTGCATCGCAATGCATCGTAATTGTCAGGTAAATAATAAGTCCGTGACAATGTCTCTCAATCGTGAATGGTTTCAGTGGTTGTCGAGGGCGATTGATCGGTTGCGTGGGTCTTCATTTGGCATTGCGAACTGACGACTTTAAAGTTTCCACGTAATTAACTGAGCTTAAGACTCATAAAATCACATTTTCTTCCTCTAGAACGTCGCTAAAACAACGATCAGCCTGAAGAATACTTCCACTAACATTTAACTAAGAGTTTGATGTGAGGAAATTGTACTAAAGTGTTTTTAAGAGAATGTAATTGTACATACATGTTGTCTCCGTATTAAAGAATTCGATTAACAACTGATTGAGTTCACGAGTGAACATCAACGCTTTGGTTAAACTTAAATAACAGAGCAGCAAGGGCCATATAAGCACATTTATTATATCCTCTCAGATGCTTGATTAATGCTTTCTTGCAAAGATATTGATGCGCGATAGACCTCATTTGTCTTCTCTCACGAAAGGTCGACAAACGTCTGGAAAAAAAAATCGGCCATGTGCGTTATCAAAGAAACTGATTGACCGGATGCGAAAAAAAATTTTGTAAACAAAAAGCAGATTGGCTTCAAGTGGTCGAACCAACCATATATGGCAAACGGAAGTAAAAGCCGACTTTATCTCCCAGAATAGGATCGCTGACGTCGCTAACGCTCCGTCAGCAATTAAATTTTCGGATATAAAGAATCCAAGGCTCCTTCAGGATTAGACTGAGAAAAATCCAAGCGTTTATTTAGTGCTAGATTTATAATATTTCAAGGATTTTCCAGCGCTAGATATTTCAAAAATCAAGGGGTTTAGATTAAGAGAATTCAAAGCTTTTCCAGGGTTAGACCTATAAAAATCCAAGAGTTCATTTAGGTCTAGAGATTTAGAAAATTCTAAGGGTTTTCCAGGCCTATACCTATAGTGCTATTTAGAGGAGCTAGAATAATGCTTTCTGGTCAATGCAACAGGAACGAATGTGATGCGATGGGCCCTTAGTGCTACTAAGCTGCTTAGGACATGACACCGAGGCAAAATTACACGCGGACTCACCTGTTCTGACCAGCTGATACTTCGTGTCTTATCGAGGTTAGTGTCTTCACCACTCGACCATGGATACGAGGTCAGCGGACTGTAAAACACAACGAAAAAGTGAAACATTGTTTGGCGATAAAACAGAATTTTAACTCTACAGTGACAAAGGGAGAGTAAAGAGCAGGGTTGTATTTCATTCACACAGGTCTACCCTCAGAGAGTCTGAGGACAATGAACTAAACAGCAATGAAATATATCCAAAAACTGATGGCAGCAAAAACTGTCCATAACGGATCAGATATCGACATTGAGCCTGACTTGAAATTAACTTATTCTGTGCAAAACAAATTTGTATTTTCTCTTCCGGACCAACCCAATAAGGATATCATGTAAACAGTGACTGCGTAAGAGTGCCATACAGGGAAATATCTGACCATTAACTTAGTTATCTACATAAACTGGTATATCTCAAGGGTATGAGAATGCTGTGGATATGTGCATTTATACAACGAGTTGTAAAACATCCCTTGTCTCTCACTCCCATTGCGTTTGCACGACTGATTGAACTGAGCCTGACAAAGCAAAAAAATGATAGTTGACAGCGTTTTTCACAGCTCGCTGCGATGACAAAAAACGAAACAGTAGTTTTGGTTCAACGCTTTTTGACAATTTTTACATTCATTATTAGCTTTCCAACAGGACAGTATGGCATGTAAGTTTCCCATGAAATTCAAGATCTGAACAAGCTTTGTGATTGGCTGAATTAAGGTTGGGGTGAGTTTTATCTTTCCTTTCACTGGCTAAAATTTCATGGGAAGTTTACGTGCCGTACTAACCCTCCAATAGTATTGCCCACAGTCGGGATTCATTTTGTGTCACGCTCAGTTTGTGCAGATGCAAACCATGAGGTAAAGTTATTGAGCTGCACTGTTTGAAATAACTAAATTTAATGTTTCGTGTTACTGCAGTTTATAAATACTCAATAAAAACTAATATATGCATTCAATCACTTTTATGTACATAGAGTGTACAATAATAGACTAGGCTCCCCCACAGCGAGCAGTGAACTCTAGTTGCAACGCAATGAATTCTGGTTAAAACCTGGGCACATGGTCCTCATACGGGAACCTTTTTTCCTCATGGTGTATGGTCCTCATACAGGAACCTTTTTTCCTCATGGTGTATGGTCCTCATACAGGAACCTTTTTTCAATCAATCTGTCATGAAACAGAGCGTGCGGCAGTACCTGTCATAACAAAACTAAAAGTACTGCTTGCGGGCACTTATCATTCAACAGAACAGTCTGCATTAGCAGTTTAAATGAAACATTACATTTAGCATCTGGTAGCAAAGTTAATCAAGTAGGTTTGGAAACTTGAAGAAATCCCAGGGTCCCCATGATTTAATATCGGGAGGATTTTGGTCAAAGGGATGTTTTTTAGATCTAAGAGAGACGCCAGGAATTTTTGGGTTGCTTTCCAGAAGACGAGTGAAAACATTTGCAAATGCATGCTAAAAAACAAGCGTTCTTTTATGTAGACAAATAGACCTTATTCATAAATGGCCTGTTGTCTACATTCAACTTAGCCCTACTAGCTCAAGAACGAGGCTGGTAGGGCTAATTTGAATGTAGACAAAAGAATATTAATATCGTCGCCATTTATGAATAGGGTCTAGTCTGAAGCTGATATAATTTGGGGTGTAAAATATGAGCCTCAGTCGAAAACCCCATCCCCTCCCCCCTCCGTCATTAAAATAAGTGAGCGGGAACCCTGAGAAAAAGTAGGATAATGAAAGATACAAACAAATATTTTATGACAACTTAAATTTTTTAAAAACTCTTTGCATAAAATAAAAATATTATCCATCAAAGCAATCAATATAAACAATTATTTCTATGACTGTCTCACAATTCTTGTCATAGAACGAAACTATTACAATACTATCACAAGTAAAATGAACATCTCACCCGCTGAACAAACTGTTTGACTCTGAAAACAACTCCATTCCTGGTAATGAACCCTGAAATGATGAGACAAGCTCGAAATCAAAATCAAGATACGCAAAGGTCAACAAACGTCTTTACTGATTTAAGTTTCAATGAAATATACCTGAAATTTGTTACCGCTGGATGAAAATTCATTGCCACCAATCTCTTTGATTCCTAAGGAAAACAAACTATTGTCAATAAATATTCTCAAAACCACGTCCCCAGATTACTAGTCAGGTGTGATGACCACTATACTACCGCAACAACCATGCTGGATACATAGCTATCTTGCGGTGCGTTGATCTTAACATGGGTTTTTCCTAGGGTCGGATGGGAAAGTAATAACTCGATACTCATGCCTTTCCACCTAAGGATCAAGTAAATGATTCAACAGATATTTTAAAATATCAACTTAGGAATCAGCTACGCTGGAGGATCCGGAAGGATATAGGCTCATTGAAATTAATAATTACTTGAGTAAACGGAAAACTGCTGCATGATATCCATCCTTTTATAAAACTAGTGCTACGTTTCTCAAATAGACGTAACAGCCCAAGCAAGGTTAAATTTTTTAAGTAGATGAGGCAACCATACCAGAGTCTCTAACTGAGATTTAATCGTCGAGTAAAACTATCCATTGTCTCAAAAAACAGATATCAATGGGCATCAGGCAAAACTGTCCATCATCTCAAAAAAAGACATTAATGGGAATCGGATAAACCATCCTAGGTCTCAAAAACAAATATCAATGGGCGCTGGGCAAAATTGTCAATCGTCTCAAAAACAGATATCAATAGGTAAATAAACTAATCATCAGCAAATAATAAACAATGAATTAATGCAGAATTATCAGAACTACATGGTATAAAGAATTTCTCTGTAGAATAATACCAAAGCCACCGACCTGGCGGTTGTGATGCCCACGGACTATAGCAAGGAAACTTTGATCTGTTCTTTTCATTTGCTGACGGAAGGGAAGCACTTTTAATCTGAAGTGGAGGAGTGCTGGCCAAAGATGACTCGTTGTGACACTTCACTTCCGGATCTGTCGAAAAATTGTAAAATTGTCAAATAAGAACAAAGTATTAAAGTAATTTAAACAACTCAAGGTTGTAATGAACTGACACTTTAAAACTAGGATCTTTGTCAGAACAACAAGGCAAGAAGGATAACGCTCGACACGTCAGCTACCTTACACTGTCTTCGTGCTTTCCCTACGACCATGATCAAACTTTTTACCCTATAGAGTTAATTAAACCAAGTGCTTCACTAGGGTTCGTACAGATCTTTGGAAGCGAGATTTTATTTCAAATCTTTCTTTCAATTTCCAGAATCAGTAGGTATCGGTAACAGCGTGTTTCTTAAGGCCCGTACACCAGTAAACTGTAGTGATGTTCCCCGACGATTGTACCACCTTTCCCCAGCAAAGGCATCTTGCAGCTCTTTAAAGTTACTAGACACTAAACATTTATTTTCATCACAATTGTAACCTGTGATTAACTTACCCATCCATAATTTTAACAGCTGTTTTTACGAGTTCCGTATAGAAATAGGTACTGCTTTGCCAGAAAATGTTGCCGTGACCGTTCCTGACAGGATGGGAAAGTGTGATTCGGCACGAAAGCTTGTAGTATTTTCAGAAATTCCGGATCACTAGTGAGTGTCGTTCGTCAGTTTTCGAAAAACAAGGACCCAGTGTTTTTACAATTTGATGACTTCCAACCCAGGTGTACCTGCTTACCACTTAGTGTACCCCACTTCCCAAGCCTTAAGAAACACACAGCGGTAAGTAATTTTAAAGAAAAAAAATAAATTACAAACAGATGTTTCTATTGACATTTGCACATTGATACAACCATCAATCAGTAAATAAATTAAACTCGTATCTTCTTGAGCATCCCATCTGTTTCTAACGTAGGAAACAATAAATGTTATTTTTGGCTGGAAGTATAGATGTTTAAAGTCACACAGCAATATACTATAATCAAACAGACTCGTAAATCACTCCTATTTCACAATAACCGCACACGGTCTAAGCACAATTCAGAAAGCACTTTCGACGTTACTACGAGATGCTTCGACGGAGCGAAAGCGTGTGAACTTATTGGCCTGTTTATTCTGAACTCACTTCAGCAGGTTTTTGGCAAAAAATGTCGGATTATACTACGATAGTGGCTTGGGGCTCCTCAATACAAAATCTGGCAGACTACGCAACAAAGAAAGAAAAAACCTAACACCTGTATTTGATAACTTTGAATTAAAAATTACAACTGTGACTAATCAACGACGCAGAAATTTTCTTGACATAACATTTGACCTCTCAGACAATACCTATAAACCATACAGGAAGCCCTACGACGAATCACTTTACATTAACCGTTTATCTAATCACCCGCCTACCATTTACGTGAACTTCCCAATTCTATTAACAAGCGAATTAACATATTATCTTGTAACGATGTAATTTAGGAACTGTTAAAACACATTACACACAGCACTGTTTGAAGAACAACAAAAAAGACAACAAATGTTCTGTATAAACTGCATACAGGAGTACAACTTTGAACTCAATACAGAGGTTCATCAAAGCATTTGTCTATTTTCGAGGGTTTCAAACTGTAAATAGTTTTACATTGTCCCAGAATTACAGTAAAATGTACTGTGTTAAAGTTAAAATAGTCATCACAAGCCGGGCTGTTTTTGGTGCCTTAAGTTCAGACTACCTTTGCGATAATCCAGGAATTTCAAGGGTCCAAAAGAATTCCACAGGTTTCCAGGATTTTAAGAGCTATATGAGCCCTTCATACAATATACTGCTTTGCGTCATGCTACTCAGTGATGACTGCTGTGTGGTAAATCAGCATATTCACCACACATAGAACCTACTGGAACTTTCTAGAACATTCATGGTTATTTTGTGCTGACATTGATAAGAACTTTCCGGAACATTTTAGCACTAAGATAAATGGAATGAAAGAAGAGAAAACAATTTTTAAGCCCTTGGCGGGAATCGAACCCCACAGCTCGGTTTACTAGTCCGACGTGTTAACCACTACACTACAAGGACTAACCACGCTGGAAACGCAGCCAGTTAATGTAATATATGCGGTAACTTTAGGGATCCCAGGGCATTATTTTCTCTATGGATAAGTTGAACACCGTTAATTTGGGTACGCATAGTATTAATGAAATGAGATCAAAGAATATTAAATGCATTCGGTGTGTATATATAGAATGAAAGAAGAGAAAACAATTTTTAAGCCCTTGGCTTAAAATGCTTAGTCATGCTGAGTTATTGTTATGATAGAGTTCTCTAGAACAATGAAATTTCTATATTTAGTAACATTAGTTATCAATATCTATTTTTAGCAACGTTGTAATAAGCTATCTAGCATATATAAAGAGAGTCGTTTCAGTCAGTGGGCACGGAGAGTCAAAGTGTATTTCGAAGACGTTTTGGAACAATAAAGAGTTTACAGCAGTCAGCTGTAGTGAAAGTGTCAGTTTGTGACAGCTGACACCAAGTACTTTCTGTTATTCATTGGCTAAGCCCCAATTTTCACGTTCATATCTACTGACTTTTAGGAAAAAACACAATTCAAACGGGAATGGCTACAGTATATATAGGACATGTTTGCCAGCTCAATTCCCTTTTAAAGGAAACAGAAACAAGCTTATGATGAGGTATTACTTTCTTGATTGTGTAGTTCAACCAGATACATGTTCAGCTTACCTGAAAAACTTGTGATGTTTCCTGCACCATCTCCAATTACTCCAAAGGAATTCACAGGTAATGTTGATGACAATGACACACATTCAATACTTTGTGGTTTGTTGGCTCCTATTACTCCAAAAGGCATACTGCTGACCACATCAACTGAAGACGCAACAGCAACAGGTGCCAAGCTTGACCTTTGATCTACTGTGCTAACAGCTCTCGTCGTATTTCCTACTGTTGATACTGGTGGACTTGTAGCAGTAGACAGCTACAAAGCAAATTATTTAATTATCAATATATCTTTATATTCGTTTTAAATAATAGCCGTAAGTATACGTAACTGACGTTTTAAGTGTCAGCTCTTCCTCAGAGCAACACAATGACATCACAATAACAATATGTTTACGTCAGTATTACCTTGGGTAAAGGTGACTCTTTCTGTCCTTGTGACACACCAGCTTCTGGGCCTCGGATCACTCCACTATAACTTTGCCGAGCTTCAACCCCGACAGGAAAATCTGCCTTAATTTTGTCCACCACGAGTGGGGATGGTATATCTGTATCGCTGTGTTTTTTCACACTTGATGAAGTACTAAGGGGAGTTGTAATCGATGTTGAGGTAGTACTGCTGCTCGAGCAAGTTTTTACTGCACTTGTGCACAAGCCGACACTCTGCGTTGTTGGACGATAGGGCTTCCAAGCTGATTTGGAAGACCACACAGTTGTTGTTTGTGCAGTACCTTCTGCTGTGTGAACACTCTGAGTTACGGTTATTGGAGCGGGAACAGCGACTGGGGTGCCATTTGAAAAAGAACTTTCAGAAGTATCTTGTTTAGGTAAGCTATCGCTTTTGACTTGCTGATGATTTCCAACCAAGCCACTGACAGGTTGCTTTTTAATTCCTTCGTCTGCAGTTACAGTAGTTTTACTAACGGGCTTAGGATTGACTTGTGAATGTAGTGATTTATTAGCCTGCATAATGGTGGGCCAATCCGAGGCTGCTGATGGAACTGCAGGAAAGTTGTTGACTACAACAACTGCTGATGATGTTACAATCATTCCGTTTTCGGTGTTTGCAACTGCAACAGTTGTGGTGGTAGTGCTTGATGATGACTGAACACTTGTGCTAGGAGTATTGAGAGCTTGTGTTACGAGAAACTTCGCTCGCTGCACAGACTTGGTTGATCCCTATTTGAAGACAAAATTAAACCCTTAATAATTAATATCAGTTTAATTACTTAATAATTGATTAATAGTTGAAAAGACTTAAAAAGACGAAAAAATGCATTATTAATGTTGAAAGACTCACAAGAGCAAACTAGGCTTTATGAGCTTTACTCAACAATCCAGGCGTGTAGCTGAGGTTTTTGGAAGGGTGTTCATATTGACGGGAATATTCATATTTCTATTTCTTTACTATTTGGTAAAAGCTGAAAATCAACAGTTTGTGTTTTCAGTCCTCCATTATTGACCTCCAAAGGGGGTTCATTCGAACCCCTCGAACTTCCCCTTTTACGCGCCTGCCATCTTAATCGATACTTGGCCTACTCCAACTGGCAGGAATACACTGCTCCAGGGTTAGTCACGGGCTTTGTAACGGCTGCCATTGTGTTTGCGTCAGAACCTAGGTATGTGCTTGTACCCAGGTATATGTCTGAACCTATGTATGTGTCAGTATGTATGTGCTTGTACTTGTATATTTGTGTGTACCTAGGTCTGTGTCTAAACCTATGTATGCCACTGTACCTATGCTTATGCTTCTACATATGTATGTGTCTGTACCTATGTATGTTTTGTACCTATGTATGTACCTAAGTTTGTTCTTATGTATGTCTCTGTACCTAGGTATTTGTCTATACTTAAGTATGTGTCTGTACCTATGCATGTGTCTGTCCTTATTTATGTGTTTGTATGGCACTTGCGATACTCTTTACCAGTTGCAGGACAGGACTTGTCTTTGTGGGGATACAATCCTTCGCATTGATCTTGGGCATTTCTGGCGGTGCTCTCTGTTGTTGGTATGATAGTTTACTGCTTTAGCCTTTTTCTTTTTCTCAACTTCTTTTGTGTGATGGTCTGATACTTCCAGAGCTCGAGCATAATTATGTTATAAATTCTTCGAGACTTGGCTTGTCTCTGAAGGTCTTTCTTTTTATTCGGCTAGAACAACAATGTTCTACCAGTTGAGTCTATGACGAAGGCACGTATAGAATTTGTCGAAGGTTTCATCGTGACCATGGCTTGCTTGCCTGAACACGTACCTTTCGTACAACACGTTTTTCTTTGGTGCAAAATATGTCGACAGTTTTTCTGTGGCTTTTCGGTAGTCATCTTCCTCTCCTGTGTCGGGCAGGGTTGAAAAAATATGTTCAACTTCTGGTCCAGCCAAATAAAGTAGCAGTGCTCTTTGATGCGCTTTTCCCTTTACTTCAAAAGCAACTAAGTTCCAATCATTTCATTGCAAAGGAACTTAGGTCACCGTGAGGATCGAACTGCGCTATCCCTCTGAAATCGGCCATTTTATAGTTGATATCCTCGCCGTCAATGTTGAATTCATATCGACATGGATTTCTCGATTCTTTATTCTTACACGCAAATACTCTCTAATGCACCTAGATTCTCAAATATCTTTAGAAATCAAATCAACGTGGCTTAATCACGTGTATGAAATATCACTAATAATTATCAATCATCTGTTCATTGTCACTACACTACAAGTGTCTGTTCCTTGGATGTGTCTTTACCAATATAAATTATGCGAATATATCATTGTATGCATCTGTGCCAGTGTATGTGTCTGTACCCAGATAAATGTATGTATTTATGTGAAGGTCTGAACCTATCGAATGAATCTTTATTAATATATGTATGTGATGAGTGTTGAGCTTTGTCACCTGCCATTCTTTCAGTGCAATAAAAACGGGAGTGACATTAGTAAACTAAAGTTATATTTTTTTCTTAGTTTTCCTGTTCCAGTTAATACAGATTTATGAGAGAGAGATATTATATTGCAGCCACCTTGCCACATTTGTACAGAATCCTGTCTCAATACCTCAATACGTTGAATCTGAGCTTTTTTTTATGAGATAATATTTTTGTTTTTAATGGTGAAATAACTTGTGCAATGGTATCACTTCAATTGTGTTCTGGTTTTGAAAAGATGCAAAATTCTGTTATTAAGGGGTTGCCATTTTGGATTATAAGTGACATGGTAATGCTCTATTGGTATATTTGGCTTATACTTGATAACAGACGCATATTGGTACTTTTTCCTTTAATTTGTAGGATGCAGACAAACCCGTGCGAGTCACTCTTTTGTCTAGAAAGACGCAGTTCCGACAGATAAACAATGAAAAAGAGGTACAAACGTTGGTACTTCTATCACAATTTGAACAATAAAAGTACATATTTCAAAACTTTTTATAGGTTGGCATTTTCTGGCAGAAATTTTGGAATGAATATTTGTCGTGATTGAGATTTAATTCTGTGGGACATAGGGAATACTGAAAAACGCAACACAAATCAATATATAGTACAATACAATATGATGCGACATAAGAACACAACACAAATCAATTTATAGTACAATACAATATGATGCGACACAAAAGCACAAAAGAAGAAACACGGTACAATACAACACATTACAATTCAATATAAAACAAAACAATACAGATTCACAAAACACAAAACAATAAAACACAATACTTTGCAGTATATTAATAAAACAATAAAAAATAATACAGTACAATACATTACAATATAGCAACAACAATACAGTACTTTACAACAAAACTATACAGTAAAATACAATACAACGCTGCTTTTTTCAACTTCTATTCTCTTTTCTTTTCTTTTCTTTTCTTTTCTTTTTCATTTTCTTTTCCTTTCCTTTCCTTTCCTTTCCTTTCCTTTCTTTTCTTTTCATTTTCTTTTCCTTCCTTTCCTTTCCTTTGTTCTTTTCTTTTTTGTTTCTTTTCTTTTTTGTTTCTTTTCTTTTTTGTTTCTTTTCTTTTTTTTCTTTTCTTTTTTCTTTTCTTTTCTTTTTTCTTTTCTTTCCTTTTTTTCATTTCTTTTCTTTTTATTTCCTTTCTTTTTTCTTTTCTTTTCTTTTTTTTGTTTTTCTTCTGTTTTTCTTTTCATTCTCTTTTTTTTCTTTCTTTGTTTTCCTTTCCTTTCTCTTTTATATTTTCTTTTCTTTTCTTTTTCGCAGTTGTTTTACGAAGCACACTAAATTTGAAATCTGACCTATCAACGGTTAGGTAGAATAATAGTAATACAGTGCTCTAAGCTGCGTTTTTTTTGTAAGTCGCCTTTTGGCGACCTTTACGTCTAAAGAGGCTGCCACGGATAATATTTTAGAGCCGCTGACAATATTATTTAGTATAACATTTATAGTAAATCACTACTTTTGTTTACAGGCCCTACTGACTATGTTGTTGCCACAACAAAAATGATTAACGGTGACTCGTGGATTAGATCGCTTATGGAGAGTGGAGATGTAGCAGGGGACGATCCGCTCAATTCTTAATTAGCTAGTTAATTAATTTCATTAACCAATGGAAGATTTTGGATAGTCACTCAGCATCTGTTTAGCTCAAGCCTAGATCTCCGCGGTCATATCGTCAAAAACTGGAAATACAGAGAATTTATGGATTTTTTTGGATGGTATATGCAATATATGGTAAAGAAATAATTTTAATTAAAACACACGTAACAAAATTACTCGAACTTGATTGGTTGAGAGTCTTGCAGTTTTTTCGTAAACTTCAATGTAAAACGTCATATTGTACATACGTCTCAACGTTTATTTTTTACGTTGTTAGGTCATTCAATTCAAGTATTTGATAAAAATATTTTAGTGCAAAAAAGAGTTAGTATATAGCAAAATTAGTTAATGCAGTACAATTTACAAAAAGAATTGTTGTTTTTGATTGGATAATAAATAATAGGGTTTGTTAGGGACCAATCAAATCTTTTGTTTTGGTAACGTGTGTACAAAATTTCTGTGTTTTACTGAAAGAGTTTTGCTAGTGCTTACAACAATTATTGTAAAAAGGGTTTATACTTTTTTAAAAAAACACACAACACCCTTCAAACTTATTGATGCATTCATGTTTTGGCAAACCATTCAACACGCGTGAACGAGCACCTTGCAAGGGATAAAGCCTCTCCGGGGCTCGACAAATTCCCCGTCCGGTCGTCAGGGACAAGCAGATTTTGAGGTTGGGCAAGTAGTTTTTCACAGTCACTTGCCTGATGGACAAGTGTCCTTTTTCAGCCGCCCTTTGCCCCTCTAAATAATTAAAGTAATCCTCACCAACATTACTCTTGCATATCCGTTGTTTGTATAGTGTAAGTCGGGTTTTAATGTTGCTTAAGATTTTCATCAAAAGTTATTATAAAATGTCGTTATGGTCAACGTTCTTACCTGTACTTTATAACTAATGTTTTTCTTTAGAATTCAAAGAAGTCTCAAAATGATAAACGGTATCTTCGTACGAGAATTGTAAATATGATACAACTGAAACGATTTTGAAGAAACATTTTTAACATTGTACACGTGTTTTTGTAAGAATATACATTATAAGAACACCGAGGCTGAAAATGGGTCAAAAATTAGGAACATTATATAAAAAGCGGGCGGTTGTGAGAATTTTTGTTATAGATCCGATTTAAAAATGGCGGCGATGTTCAGTGGCGGATCGAAGGAAGGGGAGCCTTATGTAATCTCGTACCCAGATCTCATTTGAATACGAGGGTGCCCCCTCCCTTCAGCTCGGCAACGTTTTTCACTTTCAAAAAGTTGCTAAAATATTACGCGGAAGTGGCGGAAAAATGCTTTCATATGTGGGTTTACTGGGTTTATATACTTTCAAAAGAATGTGTCACCCGAAACAAGGCTAGTAAAGCTAATATTAGACCCTGTCCACATGTAGCCGGGTATTTTCGGAACGGAGATTTTTTTCTTCGTATTTGAAAAAATCTGCGCTCACGCGAATCGTATTTGACCGTCCACACTAATACGCGAATATGAATTTTAAATCATAAAAAATGCAAGACTTCATTCACATGTGCATTACTTTAAAAACAACTAAGCCCGCCATTTTTCTTTACTTTTGCTCCCTCGACTTTGTATCTTAAGTTTACTCCTTATCATGGAAAATTCCAAAAATAAAACATCCAAATCTAAAGGCAAGGGAAAAGGAGAAGGAAAAACATAATCCTTTGTCTGGTCAGACGACGCAGTGGAGCTTTTAGTCAAGGTGATTCAATGCTACAAATAAACAAGCGCCAACACTATCATTGACTGGGAGTCGTGTCAAATCAAGTACTCAGTCATACAGCGGGAGCAAACCGTACGAAATAGCAAGCTTGGAACCTAGGGTGACGTCATCGTATTTGAAAATCTCTGTTTTCGGTATTCGAAAACGCCGGCTACATGTGGACGGTAGTCGTATTCGGAGAAAAAAAATCTCCGTTTTCGAAAGTAGCCGGCTACCTGTGGACGGGGTCTTAATGTAGCAACCATTTTTGTCGGTTATGATATGCATATGTTCCTGTAGGCTGTATTGAGATATAGAAATATTTTAAGTTTAGTGCTCAAAATGTAGAAATAGCATGCAATTTAGTAAAAGAGAAACTTTTCATATCAGCTGCAGCAGCGTCGCGAGGGGGTTTGGGGGTCGTCAGGTGCAAACGACCCTTCTTGAACGTCAAGAAAAGGAAATCTCCTTTCACCTTCAGAAAAAAATCTTATTGGAATAATCTTGTTCAAATTATTTTTATCCAAACTGTTCATACAGTATTTGACTGAGTAAGTGTCTTCCCCCATCCCTTCAGCAATAAAATTTCTCAGGGAAACATGACCATTGACCCCCCTAGATTGCTTGCGTTTTCGGTGCTCGAAGACTTCCTCAGATGATGAAGATCGGTGTGGCCGATCGAGATATAGTAACTAAAATTTATTATCGTTGTTTGGCAATTGTTCTTATACTTATTTTTTTACCATTATTAATAGGCGAGTTTCTGTTTACATTTTTTGCCTCATTAGCATACGCACTCTTCTTTCTAATTCAGCTACAGAAACAAAGCTTCTGAATAATGAAATAGTTC
>JAOBAY020133205.1:0-26168 GCA_025331085.2 Zoanthus sociatus
ACTTATTTATTTTATTTCATATCATATCTAATTTTGATTTAGAACTTTAAATACGTTAGAATTGGTTACATCTACTCTGTCAAAAAATACAATTGCACGAAGATATTTATTTAGTTCTTTACTAAAGTTTTCGGAAAGGGCACAAATCTGATAGGAACCTTTTTTTGCTACTGGAGGTAGTTTATATGAGCTTGCCATAGGTCCTTCGATAAAGTCAATCTTTTCTAAAGATTTACGGAGTTTTCTCGGTTTTCTTCCTTGGCGATGTTGGCTTACAATTGTTTTCCATTGTGTTTCGTTATCTTTATCACATAATGAAAGTTTTGAAAAGTTTTTTAATATATATTTTGGTATTTGAAATATTAATATTGCCGGTTTTGAAGTCTTTCCAAAAGCCATTCTCATTGCGCTCTTCAAATCATGGATCAAATAAAAACCAAGTCCGTCACTGAAATCTCGATTTTGTGATCCGCAAAAAACATTAATTTCATTATCGAATATATCTACAGCGCTATCGTGGTCTGTTCCATGGAAGAAAATGTAACAATCCTCTTCCTTTAATTCGGCTGCTGTGAAAAGTTGTGAAATTTTAGATTGAATTGTATCCAGTTTTTCTAAATTGAGTAAGGAACAGGGGTACATTGTAACTTTATTTGATCGTGTTTCTGGGCAAATAAACCACTTATTTAGGTGACGGAGATTGAAAGGAAACCGCGGGCACGATGTATGAGATAAATTTGTATTATATTTGAATTCATCCCAAATGAAATATTGTACACATTGTAATAATGATATATGTTCTTGAAGAATATTCAATCGACTACAAATAGTTGTTAATGCTGTACTATCCTGGCGAAATCCTAATGTTATAAGCTGATCGGTTTTACTTAAATTGATTTGGTTTGTGTTATTATTGTTAATCATTTGCTTGTAATTTCTACCAAGAAAATTACAGATCCAGTATTCAATTATACGATGATATCGAAAGTCTTCAGGAATCGTATAAAAATCGTGTTCATGAAGAAAAGATTCGTTGAGACCTACAATATAACACTTCTCACATTCTTCCATAATCTTTTTCCCCCTTCTTTTCTTCGCTTTGAATGTGTTTATATGAAATGTGTATTAAATATGACAAAATGAATCACGTATAGTTTTTGTTATTAGTTGTGTTTATTTTGGGATGTATTTTTACTTTTTGTAGAGGGTTGTTTTATTTGATTCATTGTTTTTTTAAAAAAACGTTTATAGGTTATTACTATTAACACTTTATTTTTTAGATATTTAATTATCAAAATATGTCTGAAAAGAGTAGTGAAAGTGAAAGTGAATATATTGCTGAACATGAACATGAAAAGAAACATGAGGGAGAAGAAGAAGAAGAAGAGGAGGAGGAGGGACATGAAAAAGAGAAATATGAAAAGGGAGATGAAGATGATGAAGATGATGATGATTATAAAGAGTCAGAACCAGTTTTACCACTAAGTTCAAAAGAAACAGAAAATGTTTCGTTAATAAGTTATGAAAAAATAGAAGCAGAAAAAAATTTATCATCAAGTTCTTTGGATTTTTTTTCAACAGAAATAGATTTACCAGCTGGATTTATTAAACGTGGCCCTTATTTAATTTCGGGTAAATCTAAGGCACGATTACATGGAGCTCTTAGAAAAGATGGCGATATTTTAGATATCGTTTTTTTGGATGATAAAGAATTGTATGTTGTAACAAGTATTGATTTGAAGAATCAAGAACAATTAGAAAGTTCAGAAATTATTCATTTGAGTAGCAGTAGTTTAATTAAACCCACTAAAATCCATTTTAAAGTTGGGGATGAACATTATGAATTTAACATGAACAAGACTAGTTATGAATATATGGTGCACAAAGAATCTAAATTAGTGAAGTTAGAGCAGCTTGATTATTTGGTTTTTTCTAAAATAACTCCTGTAGAATTAAGACTTAAATTATTATTTTTTAATAATTCGGAAGGTGAATTTGTTGTAGAACCTCCTTATATAGATGATATCATAGGAAAATCTTTTTTCAATATAATAAAAATGGAAGAAAAAGTTACACAACAAGAAATGGAAAGTAATCTCGACGAAAGTTATATGGAAGATCAAGTTATTAGTAAATTTTCGGTTCTTGAAAAAATGTTTTATGAGAAATTGAAAGAATATCAACAATCGCCTAATTTTTATTTATCTCTTGATATGTTATATATTATTCATAAGTTAGCTTTGTTGAAAAAGTCTAAAATATTACATCCAAAAATTTATTATTATCAAGGCATTTATTTTATGTTAGAATCAGCTTTTTTCAATCAAATAAAACCGTTGCATAGTTTAAATATGGATAAATGGATAGAAAAATTTCAAGAGAATAAAACATTTCAACGAACTTTGGCCATCTCTTCATTGGAAAAAATTCAAACGCTTTTAAATGTACATCTCACTGAATTACATACAAAATCACAAATAAATGTCGTGGATTTAATTCGCTTATGTATTTCAGTTGATTTAAGAGGAGTTCCAAAAAAACAAAATTATATTAATATTGTATTGAGAGTCGTTAAATTTATATTGGAGAAAGAAGTTACAGCGTCAGAACATAATTCTTTTGTATCATCTTTACAGTACTTTTACAATAAAAGACAAAATTTTTTTCAAGATAAAAGTAATTCGATCTATTCTGGCTGTATTTTAAAAAATCTTCGTCCGCCACATTTTTTTGATTGGATAGGAGCGATACCTGAAGAAATGTTTATCAATTTGGATACTGAAGAAAAGAAACATTTTCTTGCTGCAGATTTTAATTTTTCTTTTACAGAAGAAGATAGTTCTTCAATTACAGAATATTTTAAAACAATCTTGGAGAAACATCAAGGATTTGCAATTATTGAAGATCAATCTTATGTTCCACCTAAAGTATATAATTATTATGCGTTTGATCATTATTTCTTATTATATTTTTTTGGACAAGATTGGTTTTCCTTTTTAGCTATGAATGATAAAACTATGAAAAAAAAAGCACAGGATATATTAGGCAAGGTGACAAAGGATATTTCAACGATTTTTAATTTTGTTTGTAAACATCTTGATCCTAATATGAATTGTTCTCACGTTTTGAAAGATCGATTAATTAAATTAATCTAACTATTTAAGGTTCTAAGATGTAAGGTTCACTTAAAACAAATAACATGATTCAAATTTCATCATTTAATGATAAGAATAAACAACATAAAAAACGTTCTTATCAAGTTGAAAATGAGAATGCGAAAAAGTTACGACGTAGTGAAGTAGATGAGGATGATGATAATGATAATGGTGATGAAAACGAGTGTACAAACATTAATGAAGTTGAAGATGAAGATGATAATGAAACTTTAAAATGTGATCATACAATTGATACTATGCCTGAATTGACTTCATATAATGGATTTATTTTAGGAGAAAAATCGAAAACTTCTCTTTTTTCTACTATCGAAGATGATATATCGAATGAGCAACAAAAAGATTTAGAAAATTTTGATGATAATGATGATGATGAAGTGATACGACAGGAAGATTCGTTAAATTTTACTGTGCAAAATGAAATAGCTCAAGTTTTAAAACAAGATGTTTTTTGTACCATGTGTATGGCTAGTTCAATGTTTGAAAAGGGAATAGAGAGAGTAGTATATTTACAAAAATATGAAAGTTTCATGAATCAATATTATACGGGAGAAATTTCTATGATAAAATTGTATCATAGTTTAGTTGTTTTAAAACAAAATATTGATCGAGAAAAAGATATAGAGGAAAATTCTTTTGTAGATGTTATGAGAAAGTGTAAAATTGAAGATATGTATGTACACATTATCAAAGATCATGATAGAAGGGGAGCAAGAGATTTAAAAACGTTTACAAGATTAGTTATGTCTGATCTTTATTCTACTTATAGAGGAACTGAAGAAATGGATTTACGAAGTTATGAAATTTTAATTAAGACCTTAGAAAAAATTAAAAATGTGTTAGTAAAAGAAGGAAAATAGTTTCATTAATTATAAAAAATGTTACTGATCAATTAATGCAATATTTTTTTTTCTTTCGCTTTGTTTTTTATTTTAAATGATTTTAATCTAAAAACAGTTATAGCGAAGAGAAAGGAGTGATTTATTTAATAAATAAAAAAAGTTTAATTAAAATTAATTGTTTGTATTTTTTTATAAAAAATGAAAGGTACGTGTATAAAGGAAAAGAAACAACGTTATCGTTTTCATGTGATTTCATTGATTTAGAAAAATATATAAAACAAGGTAAATATAATACAAATTTTCAAAGAATAATGGAAATGGAAAATAAAAATATATTTTTGCGATATGATCCTTCAGTGGATGACATATCTGTTTTAAAAAATTGTATTTTTGAAGGATATGATCTGAATATTTGTGATGAATATGGTAATAGCATTTTGGCTAAAGCTGTCTATTTTAATAAAATTGACGTTGTAAATGAATTGTGCAAATCTGAAAAAGTGAATATTCATTTGGAAAATGTTAATGATGGTTTAACTCCTTTCCATATCGCTTGTATATATGGTTATGTTGAGATAGCGGAGTTATTTCTTCAAAAGGGAATCGATGTGAACGTTAAGGATAAGTTTGATCATACAGGATTGTATTTTGCTTTAGAAAATGACGAGAAAGAAATTATTTCTTTATTGGTGAAACATAACTGTAATGTGAATTTTATTTATGATAGTCATGATATTGATAATGATTACAGACCACTCCATATTGCAGCTCGTGATAATAAATTAGATATTGTTAAAGAGTTACTGAAATCAGATATCATCGAAGTTAATTGTATTGGGAGAAATGGTTATACTCCTCTTCATCTGGCCGTTATAAAAAATCGTGTAGAAATGGTACAACTTTTAATTTCTGGCCAAAATGGAGCTCACCCGAATTTTCTTGATCATGATGGTTATGCACCAATACATTACGCTGTAAGAGATAATCGTATAGATATTGTTCAAAAATTGATCGCATTGCCAGTCGTTGATGTAAACTTTACTACTTCTCATAAAGACACTCCTCTTCATCTTGCTTGTAATGAAGGCAATTTGGATATGGTAAAAGTTTTATTAGAGAAAAAGGCTAATGTGAATGCTATTGAAAAATTTGGGTGTTCTCCTTTTCACCGTGCTGTAATAAAAGGTCGTGTAGATATTGTAAAAGAATTAATAAAATACAAGAGTGATATCAATCTTTATTTAAAAAACGAAAGAATACAGACACCTTTGCATTTAGCAGTTCGAAATTGTCATATTGACGTAATAAAATGTTTAGTAAAAAATGGAGCTGATTTAAATGCTCGAAATTTTAAGAATGATACTCCTCTAGAAATGGCACGGGGGTATGGTCATCATGCTATGTTTAAGTTATTATTTGAGTTAAAATTTCTCAAGAACAGAATTGATGAATTATTAAAAATAAAATAAAATATATTTTTTGTAACATTGATAGTATAAAATAAAAAGAATATTGATTAATAAACTGAAGTTTCTCTTAGGAAATGTTGGTACGTGAAAGAAAATATTTGTTGCTTATAACTTAATTAATTAAGAAGATACGTAAAAGAGTTATAAAAATGAATTGCTGATGTTTTTTAAATAAAATACATAGATTTTTAAAATAAACTTTCAAGAAAAAGAAGTTAATTGTATTGGTAGGAATGACTACTCCTCTATATGTACCAGATTTAATAGAATATATAGGATATGTAGAATATTTGATTAAAACTGCTGAAAAAAATAAAACTTATACAAAACATGAAAATCATTATCGTTATGGTGTAATACATATGGCTATAAGACACAATTTTTTAGGTATTCTTTGTTTATTAGTAGATATGGAAATTGTTGATGTAAACTACCGCTATCCGAATAAAGGAGAAACACCTCTCCATATCGCTTGTATAAATAACAAGTTGGAAATTATAAAATTTTTATTACGAAAAGAAGCTGATGTCAATGTAGTTGATGAATATGGGTTTCTTCCTTTACATTGGGCTGCTCAATATGGTTCTGTAGAAATTATAAAAGAATTGTTAAAAAATAATATTGATGATATTTCACCGAGAAATAAATTTGGAAATACACCTTTGCATATGGCTGTTATAGGTGGCAATATTGAGAACGTAAGATGTTTGATAGAACATGGAGCTGATTTAAATGCCCAAAATCAAGATCAACAAATTCCTTTAGAACTTGCATGGATATACAGTCAGGATAGTATTTATATTTTACTCAAATCAGGATATGATATACAATCGAGAATAAAAAACAAGTAACTAAAAATATGAGATATTTTAAATCTGATAAAAAATATTATCTTTATTTTTTTATTTTCTTCGCTTATTCTATTATTATAAATGGATTTGATTTAAATAATGTTATACTTAAAAAGAAAAAAAAAGTGATGAATAAATAAATAGAGAATTTATATTAGTACGTGAATTAAAATAATCACTGTTGTTATTGTCATTCATTTATTCATCAAAAAAAAGATACGTAAAACAAATTTATAAAGAGAATTGCTAAACTGGATTTTATTTAAAAAAAATAATTTTCAAATTCTTAAAAAAAAATAATGGAGGAGGAAAGTCAAATCAAATTTATACCATATAATTTTTTCGACGATGATGCATTTAATGTGAGAGATTATATTTCACAAGGATATGATGTGAATGCTCGTAATCCATCTGGTAATACTATTTTGATTGAAGCTGTACAGTTTAATAAATTAGATCTTGTCAGAGAACTTTTAAAGTCTGAAGAAATCGATGTTAATCTTGGTGATTATCATGGTTTTAGACCGATTCATATAGCTTGTTTAAACGGACATGTAGAGATTGTGGAATTATTGCTTGAGAATGGAGCTGAAGTAGATGTTGTTGATATACGGGGTTATACGCCCTTGTATTTTGCTGTTCGAGATGATTTTAAAGAGATCGTTTCAATGTTGATGAAATATAATTGTGATGTAAATCTCACTTACGACAAGGAACATAATAGTTTACTAGTACGGATTGGGGACCCAAGTAATGATGATACGGTATTGCATATTGCTGTACGCAAAAACAAAATAGATATTGTGAAAGAACTACTGACATCGAAAACTATTGATCTTAATCATCTTAATGAAGATGGAGATGCTGCTTTGCATATTGCTGTTAGAGACGATCATATGGAAATGGTACAACTTTTACTTTCTAAAAAAATGGATCTCGATATAAATCTTTGTCATGGTGAAAGTGGTTTTGCAGCAATACATATCGCCATATTAGGAAAGAATCTAAATATTTTACGTGAACTGTTGACGGTAGAAAATATTAATGTTAATTGCGCTACTTCTTCAGCAAATATAACTCCTTTAGGATTGGCTTGTAATTGTAGTAGTGAATGTAATCTAGAGATAGTAAAACTTTTATTAGAAAAAAAAGCTGACATCAATCTCCCTGGAATGGCTGGTTGTGCTCCACTGTACAGAGCCGCAAATTATGGCTATATTAATATTGTAAAAGAATTGGTAAAACACAAATGTGATATTTCACCAAGAAATCGTAGAGGAGACACTCCTTTACACGTCGCAGCTTTGTTTGGAAATTTAGATGTGGTAAAATATTTGATCAAGTGCGGGGCTGATATAAATGTCCGAAACAAAGATAATGAAACTCCGTTTAAACTTAGTAAACGACATGCGAATAATCCAGTTTATGATTTTCTCAAGAGTTTTGAAAAGAAAAATGTTGAATAAAGATTAATGAGATAGTAAAAAAAACACCTTTTAAGTTTTTCTATTATTAATAACACAATGAAAAAAGAAGATTTACTTTTATTTTCTTGAAAGAAAGTGTATGTTACAATTTATGAATAAATAAAATTATTGTAAAAATCTTCTTTATAGATGGAGAAAACTTATATATTGAATCCAATAAAAAATATTATTATTCTTTTTTCCTTCTTTTCGCTCTATATTCTTATTTTAAATGGATTTAATTTAAAAATAACGTTATAATGAATAAAAGAGAAGGAAATTAGATATAATTGTAACATGAATTGTGTTTTTTTATTTTATTTAACAAGATAAAATAGATACGGGACAAATGTTATTATCAATCAAAGTGGTACGTAATGAATGATTATAAAATAAATGACTCTATTAAGTCAGTCTTTGTAAAAAAAAAGAATTGATAATTTTTTAAAGAAGAATAATAAAAAAATTATGGAACAAAAAAAATACAATCATTTCTTTCCAATGATTGATTTTAAAGATGAATTTGATATAAATTCGTGTAATAGAAATCCTAATATTATCTTGTTTTGGGCTGCGTATAATGATGAAATTGATATTGTAAAAAATTTATTCAAGTTGAAAAAGGTTGATGTCAATTTTTGTGGTCGAAATGATCAAACGTCACTTCATGCTGCTTGTAAAGAAGGATGTCTAGAAATTGTAGAATTTTTACTTGAGAAAGGAGCTAAAGTAGACGCTGTTGATATACAAGGATATACATCAATTTATTATGCTATTCGAGGTGATTTTAAAGAAATTGTTTCAATATTGATGAAATATAATTGTGATATAAATTTTACTTACCGTAAAGAAAACGGTAATACACCATTACAAGTTGCTATAGACAAAAACCGAATAAGTATTATGAAAGAATTACTTACATCAAAAACTATTGATGTAAATTGTGTTAATGAAGATGGATATAGTCCTTTACATAGAGCAGTTTTTAAAAATCACATGAAAATGGTACAACTTTTACTTTCTAAAAAAATGGATCTCGATATAAATTTTGGTAATAAAACTGGTTTTAGTGCATTACATTTGGCTGTATTAGGAAATAAATTAAATATTGTACGTGAATTATTAACGGTAGAAAATATTAATGTTAATTGTGTTAATTTGAAAGGAAATACCACTCCTCTAGGATTAGCTTGTTATATTACAGGTAATTTAGAGATAGTAAAACTTTTATTAAAAAAGAAAGCTGACGTAAATCTTGCTGGAATATTTGGTTTTTCTCCATTGCATGCAGCTGTTAGCAAAGGTTATATTAACATTGTAAAAGAATTGATAAAATATAAAAGTGATATTTCATTAAGAAATAAAAAGGGAGATACTCCTCTGCATATAGGAGTTGTATTTGGACATTTAGATGTTGTAAAATATTTGATCAAATGCGGTGCTGATATAAATATCCGAAATCTAGATAATAAAACCCCGTTAGAACTTAGTAAACATTATGTTAATTATTATGATAATAGTTCAATTTATGATTTTCTTAAAAGTTTTGAAAAAAAAGTACTCAATAAAAAACATGAAATAAATTCCTATTTTTTCATTGCAAAATGATAGAAAACATAATTTCAAAAATATAAACTGTGTGTTGAATCCAGTAAAATGATTTTCCTGAAAGAATTTAGTATTTATTTTAATTATTGTATTTAGAAAGATTAGTTTATAAAATGTATTAAAGTAATTGTAAGGAATAAATAAAGTTTTGAAATGAACAAAAAAATCTTATGGAATGGATTAATAATCATTGGTTTTTAAAAATTGATTCAGTTTTTATGAAAAATGATTTATTGCAAAATGATAGAAAAACTTATTTTAATATTGCATTGTTTCAAGCTGCACATGATGGTGATTTAGATTTTATAAAAAAAATATTTGAATATGGAGAAGTTGACGTTAATGTTGGTAATTGTTATGGTCATACTCCTCTCCATGTCTCTTGTTTTAAAGGAAAGAAAGAAGTTGTAGAATTTTTACTTGAGAAAGGAGCTAGAGTAGATGCTGTTGATGTGCATGGTTATACACCGTTAATTTATTGTTTACGAGGGGATTTTGTTGGAATTCTTGCGGTACTGATCAAATATGATTGTAATGTGAATATTACTTACAAGAAAAGTAGTTATACCCCTCTTCATAAATCTATTTTAAAAAATCGATTCGATATTTTTAAAACATTGCTTACATCAAAAACTATTGATGTGAATCGTGCTTGTAACAAAGGATTTACTTCTTTACATATCGCCATTGCTTATGAACGTGAAAAAATGGTACAAAAATTAATTTCTACAGGAAAAATAATTGATCCGAATGTCATCAGTGAGAATGGTTATACGGCATTACATTGGGCTGTATTTAAAGGCAATTTAACAATTTTTTACAATGTAATGACAATGAAAGGTATTGATATTAATTGTGCTTTTACTAATGTAAATACTCCTTTGCATTTGGCTTGTATACGATGTAATCTAGAGATTGTAAAATGTTTATTGATAAAAAAAGCAAATGTCAATGCCATTGGAGATAGAAAATTTGAAATGACTCCATTACATTGGGCTGTATTACAAGGTAATATTGAAATTGTTAAAGAATTAATACAATACAAAAGTGATGTTTTATCAACAGATAAATTAAAACAAAGTCCTTTACATTTGGCGGTTAAGAATAATCATATGAAAGTAGTAAAATATTTAGTAAGAAATGGAGCTGAAATATATCTTGAAGATGTAAATAATATAACTCCTTGGGATATAGCTGTTAAAAACAGACGTTATCGTATTCTTAAATTTTTTCAATCGGTAATGAATAAAGAAAATATACAGCCTTCTTTAATGAATACAATTTAGAAATGATGATATTTGATAGCCAGTAGAGATATATTGTACTTTATGAACAAGAAATTGAATGAAGATATTACAAAAAAGAGTGTTTTTTAATTCATAAAATTATTATATAATTCAAGATTATGAGACTTTCTTTTTCTCTTCTTTTCGCTTTATTATTCAACATTTATTTAAAATTTGTTGTTTTATTATTGAAATAAATTAGTACGTAAGAACAAATATAGTGTATCTCTTTTTAAAATTAAAAATAAATGTAATACAACTACAATATTTTTTTTTATAAATGACAGGAAAAGATAATTTTGGATTTAATGTAAGTGACAAAGATAGTCAATATGCTTTATGGGTAGCATTTTTAACTAACAGATTTTCGACAGTAAAGTTTCTTGTTTTTAATGGCATTGAAATTATGTCTATCGATAATGCTCAACTTACATTTTTAAATTCAGTAGCAAAAAAAATACGGAATCAAAATTTATCTACAGGTGAAAATGTTTTTTTAACATATGATGATATAGATTAATTATAAATTCGTGTCAAATGTACGTGACTGTGTCTTTATAAAAAAACTAAAAAGTTTTCAATCTTTATGATAACATTGAGATTTTTATAAGACAATTATGGACCATTCTTTGGAAACATTATTACATCAGGCTGCTCGAGAAGGAAAAAATAATATTGTTCAAGAAATACTTGATAAGAAAAATGGCGGTATTGGTATTAATGAGTTGGATAGTTATGGTAATACTCCTCTTCATTTAGCTTGTCGCGAAGGCCATTTAGAAACTGTTAAACTTTTACTTGAAAACGGTGCCGATGTATCTGCTGTAGGAGATAATGAATACACTTCATTACATTTGGCTGTTAAAGAAGATCATCTTGAAATTGCTAAAGTATTGGTTGCATTTGCAGAAACCGTACATGTTGACATTGTTAACGTTTTTGATATGGATGATGATACTCCCCTTTATTATGCTTGTGGTAACTGTCATCTGGAAATGGTCAAGTTTTTAATTGAGAAAGGTGCTAAAGTTTTTACTGAAAAAAAGTTTTATCATAGTCCATTACATTTAGCCGCAGATTTTGGTGAACTTGAAATTGCTAAAATCTTAATTGAATCAAAAATTGTTGATGTTAACATTTTGAATAAATATAATGAGACACCTCTTCATGTCGCTTGTCGAAGTAGGCATTTAAAAATGGTACAATTTTTACTTGAAAACGGTGCTGATGTATCTGCTATAGGAGATAATAAATACAATTCATTGTATTTGGCTGTTAAAGAAGATCAGCTTGAAATTGCTAAAGTATTGGTTGTATTTGCAGAAACCGGAGATCTTGACATTGTTAACGATGATGATACTCTCCTTTATTATGCTTGTGCTAACTGTCATCTGGAGATGGTTAAATTTTTAATTGAGAAAGGTGCTAAAGTTTTTACTGAAAAAAAGTTTTATTATAGTCCATTGCATCTGGCCGCAGATTTTGGTGAACTTGAAATTGCTAAAATCTTGATTGAATCAAAAATTGTTGATGTTAACATTTTGAATAAATCTAATGAGACACCTCTTCATGTCGCTTGTCGAAATAAGCGTTTAAAAATGGTACAGTTTTTACTTGAAAAAGGTGCAAATGTAAATGCGAAAGGATACAATGGCAACGTTCCATTATATTGGGCTATAAGAATGGATTCTTTTGAGATTTTTCATGAATTGCTTGCAACAAAAACCATTGATATGAACATTGTGAACACGAATGGCTATTCTCCTCTTAATATAGCTTGTTTAGAAAATAACTTTCCGATGGTAAAATATTTACTTAAAAAAGGTGCTACTTTTTCTATTGTTAAAGGATCATCAACGCCATTACATTGGGTTATTCAAAATGGTAATCTTCTCATGATGAAAAAAATATTTGAAGTGGGAAACATTGATGATGTTAATGTATTGAATGAATTTGGAAAAACGCCTCTCATTTTAGCTTGTGAAGGGGATCGTTTAGAGATGGTGAAATTTTTATTGAGTCGAGGTGCTAAAATGCCTGTTAAAGAAGATACTAAATATGCTCCATTATGGTGGGCTGTATTTCATCGTAATCTTGAGCTAATTCAAGAATTGTTTGCATCAGGAATCATTGATGTTAATAGTAAAAATACAATGGGTGATACTTCTCTTCATCTAGCTTGTAGACAAGGTTCTCTAGAGATAGTAGAATGGTTAATTCAAAACGGCGCCAAAGTAAACATCGTTGGAGAGTTTAATCGTGTTCCATTACACTGGGCTGTAATAAAGAAAAATCTTAAAATTGCTAAAGTATTACTTGGAATATGTCCATTAAAAAACTTTACCATGAACATTTTAGACGTGGATAGACATACTCCTCTTCATTACGCTTGTTTAAATAACCATTCTGAGATGATAAACCTTTTACTTGAAAATGGAGTTCCTTTTTTTATGGCTACAAAATATAAATCTAATCCATTTCATTGGGCAGCAATTGCTGATCATGTTGAAATGATGAAAACATTGTTTGAATCAGGATGTCATCTTGATATTAATATTGTAGATGATAATAACAATACTCCTTTAAATTTGGCTTGTCGAGAAGATCATTTAGATGTGGTCAAGTATTTAATTCAAGAAGGTGCTAATGTGTCTATTGCTGGATGTTTTGGTTATACACCTTTACACTGGGCTGTAAAAAATGGAAACCTTGAAATTGCTCAAGAGTTATGTACATCATCAACAGCTATTGACATTAATACTAGAGATGAAGAGGGTCGTACTCCGCTTCTTTTGGCCTGTAAACATTCTCGGTTGGAAATGGTTAAATGGTTACTTGAAAGAGGAGCTAATACAATTATTAGAGATCATCTTGACTATATTCCATTACATTGGGCTGTAAAAAATGAAAATCTGGAAATGGTTGAAGCCTTGTTTGCAGCAGCATCATCACCATCTAATGTTGGAATAAACGTTTTGAATGAAGAAAGAAATACTCCCCTTCATTTAGCTTGTATACAAAAACATTTTAAAATAGTTCAATTTTTGCTTAAAAAAGGCGCTGATGTATTTATTAAAGACCAAGTTGGGTTTACTCCATTACATTGTGCTGTATTAGCGAAACATTTAGAGATTGTAAAAATACTGATTCAATATAATAGTAATGTTTCAGCAAAAGAAAACTTAAAAAACACCCCTCTCCATTATGCAATGGGTAGACGTTATTTTGAAATAGCAGATTATTTAAGAACAAATGGAGCTGATCAAGATGCATTAAATGGTTATTTAGAAACACCGTGGCAATTATTATATAATAATAAATGGGATTGATTTCAGTTTTTTTCTTTAGATTTCCAAACTTTTTTTTTAATTGTAAAAAAAAAGATAACTTCATTAATAAAGTTTGATTTTTCTATCTAATTTGTAATCCATTAATTTATTTACAAATGTTTCTAAGGTTTTTGGGAGATATGTAGAGGGATTCACTTGTTTATGACCCGGTACTAAGATTAATGTTCCTTGGATTTTAGCAATTTCTTCGGGTTCTAATAAACTTTCTGAAACACAATGTAATATTTCTCCGTTTATATGAAAATCAATACACCAATTGAAATTTTGTAAAAATAAAATCAAATACAAACAATTGATCAGAAAAATCATCATATTACGACCCATACAATATCCTGGCATGTGAAGTGTGAGCCAAAATTTTTTTTTCTCATAACGAAGAATTTGGGATCGTAATTTGATGATTTCTGTAATTGCTGTGATCTTTGGAAGTATTAGTTCGTTTTTTCTTTGCAGTAGGATAGCGAGAAAAGAGACTAATTTTTTTATGTTTGATTCATCAAAAAGCTTTATATCTGTCTGTAAGATTTTTTCTAAAAATTGAGTTTCTATTTTAGTAGGTAAAGTCTTAATGAATCGATTAGTTTTTATTAAGACGATTTCCTTTACACTTAAATTGGTTCGTTCTTTTTTCTTACTTGAAAAAGGAAATAGTTGATAGCTAGGTGCTGTACAAGCTATAATTTTATTTGTTTCAAAAAGATTGCAATCTTCTGGTTGAGATAAATTGTTTAGCGTTTGTTTCCAGGACGTAGTTGAATGACTTGTAGAAAGATCTTTTACTTTTTCTGAAAGGTAATCGTCAAGTAAACGGGCATCTGATGTAGTAAGAAGATTTGCATTATCTTCTATAGTATTAAAAAGATTCAATTTATCAGTCATTAATTTTAATCGCAGCATGCCTAGAAAAAAGTTTGTTCCTTTCCACACTTCGCTATTATTTATAATTTTGTTAAAAAAGTGTTGAAAATTATCTTTGTAGTTTTCTTGTAAGGTCTTTTCAGGGAGCATTCTCGTCATTGAGAGTACTTTTAGTTCTGTTATACCAAATGTCATTGGTTGACAAAACGGTTTCTCGGGGGCTGTAGGTAATTTTGAAAGTACTTCAATTGGTTTCATATACCGGTTGAAAAATCCATTAATTGTATTGTCGTATTTAGTGTGATAGATTTTTTGTTTGAAAATATTTACTTTGGATGTAAAATCGTTATTTGAATAAAATTTAATAGCTTCATCAAGATGTTGTCGCATTTTAGTGATTCCAGTTTTTAATGATGATTTTGTTATCATGTTCACGTTTGAAATGTTAGTAATACAGATACTATCATTATCATTTTCGGTGGTTTGAATTTGATCGATAAGATTTTCTCGTTCTCGTATTCTTCGTTTGGCTTTATGAAGGTTCAAGTGACATTGATCAAGTCGTTCGGGAGCGAGAATCGAATCTGTTAAAAATTTAATAATTGTATATTTCATCGAATCTTCTTCACCTTCAAGATTTTTATTGATGAGATTCCCAAGACATAGGGCTTTATAAACGGATTCTTTTTCGTTTCCGCTTTTCGATTCTTCGTACCATTTGCAAATGGTATGATCTTTAACAGATGCATTTTCATCTTCTTTTTTTTCTTTTAAGATAAAATTATCGTGATAACAATCGATTAACTCCTTTTCCAGAAGGAGAGGAAGAATTTGAAACCATTCTTTATAATTCAAACAATCGGTGCCGTCCTTCAAGACCATGGCCGGTTTCTGCTAATAGTTCTTTGATTGTATTTATAGAGAATTTAAATACGTTTGTATTTTTCTTAAAAAATACTCGATGTTTATCTTCATACATTCGTACTGCATTCGAGTCGATTGAGGATTGAGGAAAAAGTGATATGACGTTGGCATCGAATGTTTTATCATATTTGAGATCATAAAAAAGTGATAAAAGCATCGTGAATATAGAATAAGCTACGATTGGAAATGGTGTTTTTCCTAGCGAACGTTTGACGAAAAAATATAACATGCGAATCTTAACATCAGTAGCTGGCATATTGTAAAGATGAAGAAGAGCGTTCATACCTCCTTGATATTTAAATTGATCCATGAGAAGGAGATTTTTTAATGCTAATAATTTGGATGATTTTTCAATTTTAATAAAAGCTGCAGTTTGATAAAGAATACTTTTAATGTCGATAGGCGTTTCTTGTGTTTGTATTAAATGGACATGAATGGCATAATCATATAATAAAGGTTTAGAACTTTCTCGTAGCGTATAAAAAACAATAGAAGGGGATTTGCTATGTTTCAATTGGTTTTGTTCAAATATGAGATTAGGGGGCGAAATGGGGAGAGGGAGAAATTCAGAAACATCAATGTTTCCTTTTTTGTCTTTTTTGAGTCTTAGAGGTTTTCGTCTTAATTCACCTTCTTCTTCATTAAAGTAATAATGGTTATTATCTTTGAAAAAATGTCCTTCTGATTGTCCATTTACTAGTGTAACGTTTACTTCTTTTACAATGGTATCACCACTTGTATAAGTTCTTTTGATCATACGTGCATCGTACTGTTCTTGTCGTCTCATTATGGTTCTTTTAAGATCGTTTAATTCATCACATTTATGCTTTAAAGTTAATTTGTAACTTTCTAATTGTAGTCTCATGAGTTCTAAATGTTTCAACAGTTCTTCTTCTCTTTTTTTTAATGCTATGATCTGTTCTGACATTTCGATAAATTCTTCTCCGCCTATTTCCATGTTTTCTACTTCTGTACATAATCTCGTCTCGTTTAATTCGGCTTGCAGTTTTTGGATTTCCATTTGATAAAGTTGATAATATTCGATCATTGATTGATATGCCATGTTCCATTCTTTTTGCAAACAGTTTATGATATTTGAAAATGCAATTTTATTCGTGTTTAATTCATTTATTATAATTTCATTGACATATTTGTAAAAAGCAGCTTCTACAGCATAGTTGTGATTTTCATTCAATGAAGTTTTAAAATTATGAATTGTGTTTTTATAAATATCATTTTCTATTTTTAATGTTTCTATGATATTATTAAATTCAGTCAGTTCTGCTTGAGAATTTAATTTTCTTTTTATGGAATCATTGTCATTGTCAAGTGGGATCTCTTCACATTTTTGTAAAATTTTTTCAAGATATTTTTTCAATTGTGTGAGTTCTAAATCTTTTTTTGCAACTGTCTGGAAATAATTATTTTGTATATTCAAATTATAAATAATTTGGGTTGCTTCTGATATATAAAATGTTGATCCTTCTTCAGGAGGATTTGTAGGATTAATTGTTGATTTTGCAAGAATTGACTTTATGGTAGGAATTTGATCAAATTCAGAAAGTTGTGGAATCTTGGGAACCACTTCTTTTCCTTCGCTATACCTCTGTTCTTGTTTTTCTCGTAGTGTAAGAATTATTTGAAGTAATTCATTTCTTGTATGTAATTGATTTTGAACTTTATTCATTGAAGATTGTAGAATGAAATTATCTTGGATGGTTTTCAGTTCGTCGAGATGTTTTTGAAACATTTTATTGATGTTTTCTTGATATTGTTTTAGTATTGTAACAAGTTCTTCTTGATCTTTATGTGTCGTAATCAGGTTTTCTAAATGTTTATGACATTGTGATCTTTCTTGTAGTAATTGTTTTTTTACTTCTTTTAAAATAGGTTCGACTGATTTGTCAATAGGATTAATTTCTTCATAAAGAGATTTTATTGCATTGGCATCATTTTGAATAGCTGTTTTATTTTCTATCCATTTTTTAAAGGTGTTTTTTGTAAAGATGTATGGTTCAATTTCTTGTTTTATAAATTGCTGTACATTTATGTTTTTATCTTTTTGTATATTTTGGATGGTTTCTAATTGAATGTGTATTGTTTCTAAATTTTTTTTGAGTGTTTGGATTTGTTTTAGTAACTGATTTTCAGATTGAGTTTTACTTGTATTTAATTCAGTATATTTGTTTTGCAATTCAATGTTTTCTGTTTCTAGTTCTTTCAAGGATTGGATCTGGGATTCATGTTCAGTAATAGCAATTTTATGAGAATCGAGTTGTTTTTTTAATAATGTATTTTCTTGATTTAATTCTTGATTTTTTTTAGTGAATTCATTGACGGTATGATTAAATGTCTCAAGATTTTTTTTTAAACTGTTATTGTCTTCTTTCAATTTTGTATTTTCTTTTTCTATTTTTATTTTAGTTGTGTTAAGTTTTTCTTGAATTTCTTCTTGTTGTTTTTTTTCAAGTTCTTTTAGTTGGATTTCAGTTTCATTCTCTGCTAAGATTTTCTTATGTTGTTGCTGAGTAGTTTTGAGTTGTTTTTTTAATTGTTCATTTTCTTTTGTTATATCATCAATGGTGATTTGAAGAGAGTTGTATTTTTCTTCAGTTCTTTCTAATTCTCGGTTTTGGATTTCAATTATTAGATCACTATTTTTATTAGTATCATCGAGATTTTCAACTGCTTTTTCAAATACCTTTATTTCATCTATTTTTTGATTATATTCTTTTTGAAGTTTATCTTTTTGAGTTTTGAGATTGGTTAATTCATTTTCTAAATCTTGGAATTGGTCAATATTATTTTGGTGTTCGATTTCTAATTGGTTGTATACCGTTTTTTGATCGTCATATTGTTGTTGAAGTGTTTGTAGATTGGTTTGTATTGATATCAATTCATCTGTTTTTATTTTTAATTCATTTTCTAATTTTTGTTTTTCACTTTCAAGATTTTTAATTCGTAGATCATAGTCTGCTTGTAATTGGACTTTATAAGTATTGTCTATTAGTTGTTGGTTTTCAATTGTTTGTAGTATATTTTCTGCTTCTAATAATTTGTTTTTATGAAGTTGTAATTCATTTATTAGTTGTGCATTTTGTTGGAGTATTTGTTTTCCTTCTTCTGTTAAATTTTTATTATTGGTATCATATGCTTTTACTTGATTTTTTAATTGTTCATTTTTTTGAAGTATTTGTTCTCTTTCATTTTCTAAAATTTCATTTTTAGTACTACATTCTATTACTTGATTCTTTAATTGTGTATTTTCTTGGAGTATTTGTTCTCTTTCTTTTTCTAAATTTTCATTTTTGGTACTACATTCTATTACTTGATTTTTTAATTGTTCATTTTCTTGAAGTATTTGTTCTCTTTCTTTTTCTAAATTTTCATTTTTAGAATTACATTCAGTTAGTTGATTCTCTAAAATATTAGGATTGTTAAAGACGTTTTGATTGCTAGTATCATCAATGTTTATTTCTTCATTTTCTTCGTTCATGGAAAAATTTTGTGTTGTTTTTTCTTGTTCTTTTTCTTGAAGAAAACTGTTTTCGATTCTTTTTCGTTTTATACCGCGTACAGATATTTTCCTATAAATTTCGTTTGATAAGTATTTTGCGCTTGATTCAGATATAGTTAATGGACCTTCTATGGTTTTTTTTAGAGGTTCAATGTCTGTTGTACCATGTATTTGCATACCTTCAGGTTGATTTATTATTGCGGTCGGTATATCGACGATAGGAAGTAATTCTTCTTCTACGTTTTCAGATTGCTTTTTTTCGTCTTTTTTTTCATTAAAATCCATCTTGTCGTCATCATCGTCATCGAATGAGAAGGTGTCTGATTTTTCTTCTAAAGTTTTAGATTTAAATTGTTTATTATTATTAAGTATTTTTTTTACTTCATTGGGATTCATTTTACTGATATCAATTAAAATTTGATTATTTGGTTGAATTTCTAGTAATTTGTGTATTGCATTTAAAAATGCATTAAAATTATTAAAAAATACTTTTTTTAGTGAATCAGGTAATTTTTCTAAAAAGTTGATGTGGTTTGGTTTCGTTTTATTTCGATTATTGCACATATTACGGATTTTAACAGATGTTAAGCTTTTGATGAGTGAAGAATCTTTAAACTTTTTATCAAAATATTTACTGCCATGTCTTTTTATATAAATTTCAGCAGATTTACCTATTGAATTTGCCTTAAAAATTATTTCTAGTAAATGGTAGTATAAATCTACGTCTGATGATAAGATTTTGTGAGATTGTTCAGCCATGGTTTTAGATTTGTATTTATAAAATAAAAAGTTTCAATAGCAATTTTAAAAATATAATTTAAAAAAATAATAATACAACATTTCTTTGGTTCATAATTTTTATATTTATTTAATAAGAAGAATAAAACTGGATTATAATACATTTCTTGATTTAACGATATAAAGTGAAATATAATTGAGCATTTGCAAAAGTTTGAAATTTATATTTTGGTTGTGTGTCTGCTTCTTCATGCTCTTTTACTTTTTTCCAAACTTTGATAATGAACTCTAGGATCTGGTCGATTTCGTTTCTTTTTCCGAGTGTCTCAAACATTTCCCACAACTTAAAACGATCTTTTTCTTTTGGATGAGCTAAAAACCTCTTGAATAATTCTTGGGCATCTTGTATATTCCATAATCGAAGATAGTCTAATAAATCAGATTGTGTTTGACTTTGTTCTTTTTCTGTTACAATTGTTTTTAAATCTTGACGATTACACAAACATTTCCAAACACTTGATTTTTTCTTATGGTTTGCTTTTTGAAAATCGTCTTCTAGAGGATTCTCAATTTCTGTGTTTATTAATTTTTGAAATCCGCTCTTGTCTTTTGTTTTACTCATGATGAAATTGGCGAAGTAAGTAAAGGGTAAAAGAAGTGAGAAAACCATGGATGATTCTTGTTGACTCAATGCTTTTGATACGTTTACAAACGAAGGAAATGATTTTATCTTCTTTTTTACATGATCTTTTTATTATAAGAAATATTCATGATTCCACGTGATTTTGACAGTAACTCTTTGTTTAGAATCCATGGGACGTTCTACAGTGGTTCCATCGTTAATCATGAGTTTTTTAATAGCTATTCCGGCTCGTTTTTTATCTCGACTTAATGGAGAGAAACGTCCTAATGCTTCTTTTTTTATTTGTTCTACTAATTGGTGTTCATTTAAATTCGTTTTTACAAAAACTAATTTTGGATAATTGTAAATAGGTGATTCGTATCCGTCGAGGGGACTCATGAAACATACTAAGTAATAATAACTACCCATGAAAAAGTTGACTGGTAAATGTTCCCACATGTATGAACAAAATTCAAATATAATGTTTTGACCACTATATGTAGTGATGCTTTCTTTATAAGTATCATCAAATGCTTCGACTGCTCCTTCAAATTTTAACATGGCTAGCATGTCTTGGGGATTTAGAGCAAATACAAAGAGTTTATTTAATTTATCGGGTTGAAATAATAATTTTTGCGCAATTGTTTCGTAATCTTGGAAATACGGAATGTCTTCTGTTCGTTTTTCAGTAGCTATTTTTTTTAATAAATTGATGTGGTGTTGTTGGGCTTCGTAGAGATGTTTTTGTTCAAAGTAGACTTTTCTTGGGTCGGATGAAATGTAATGAGATACCATTTTACTATAAAAAGTCATGCGTGGTTTATGGTCCCATGATGTTGCTAGACCTATGAATGTTTGAGAGGCAGCGATGGGACGGAGTTCATTGTATTTTCGTTCTGTTTTGGGGTGAGAAAATAATAATGCGCCGCGAGAAAAACCTAAACTATAATCTTCGAGGATGGTTGATCCTTTCATGTATTTTAAATTCGTTGAGATAGTAGGAGTGATGGATGTTAGATGACTTACTTTTGTTCCATTAATAGATAGAGTATCGCCTTTAAAGTTTACAATTAAGTTTGCATTAAATCCAGGATGACGTCCAGTGTTTACTTCACGGTAGTTATCGACATGTTGGAACCGTAGAAATTTATTAGGTGTAAAAAATTTTATAACATCTTCACTTACTTCTCGTTTGCGTTTTTGTTCAGAGAGAGGGACAGGATCACGAAAGGAATTCTCCATTTTGGAGATAAAATTGTAATGTATATTTTTCTGCACTGTATATTTGCGATACCGTTTTACTGAGGACGTTTAAATTTATATTTGATATATAATAAACGTCAATATTGTATTCCTCAGGAGGTGAATTGGGGGTTGGATGACTTGTGGCTATGAGGAGATGATCGTCGTAGAATGCGTAACATTCATCGTTTGTTTTGATGGTTGCATATTCTCCTCCATATGGAGTGGTGACAATTGGTTTTATTTGAACAAATGTCGTTTCAAGTTTAGTATCTATATCTAAAGAGGAGTGCCGATTGCCTAGATTGGGGTCGAGGGCGGTTTCGAGAATTTTAAAAAGATTAGAATAATAATGAAGGAATGTGTTCATTGAAGTTGTGCATCTAGGAAAGACAATTGCAAATTTTTGGGGGAGGGATGTCATTACTCGGATTAAAATCGTTCGATTGACTTCGATGCTTCGACTAGGAATCGCTGTTCCTCTTTCTCTGCGTTTTATTAGCATTTTCGTTAGGTGTTCTTCTTTGAAAAAGGGATTTTGTTTTAATGTTACAATGGTTTTTTCAATGTATTCTTCCATTTGTGTTTCGATGGCATGTAAATTGACTGTGTCCCCCATCGTAGTAAGAGTTGTGCAATTTGTGTCGAGACAATCATGATGCTCGAAAAAATGCGGTTTCATTACTTGAATGACTAGCATGGCGCATGCATAAACGTCGCAAAAGTAGCCTACGAGCGTGTTAAAGTGTTGCATTTTCTCGTTATGATTTTGTATGTACAAAAAAAGATCGGCGATCAATAAGTCGGGGGGACGAAATGGGGCATTGTACATGAAATGGTCTCTTTCCCAAAGGGGATGATCTATTGATAGATGTTCAGTTTCTTTTAACCAGGGAATGACGTCAAATTTTATATTACACGAGGCAGAAAGAGAGTCAATGGATTCTGTATATCGTTTTCTATGTTTTGATCGATCAATACAACTACGACCGAAATCAATAATCTGTAATCTGATGTTTCCGTTAGGGAGAGGGTAGATGAGGATATTATTACAGTTAATATCAGCGTGAAAACAACCCATTGAATGTAAAAAAGCTAGTCCTTTAAATAATTGTTTTGTAAAACAGTACACAGGAACGGGAATGGAAAGATTATAAAGAGAAATATGAAGCGATTTACCAAATTCTCTAAACCCCAATCCAAAAACACGCTCATTATAAAGATAAAAAGATAAAAGTTCTTGTATGAGATGATGACTACCAAGATATGTTAAGATTAGACCTTCCCGTTTATTCTCTTCACAAGCTAATTCATCTAACTCATTGTGTAATCTTTCACTTAATTTATATTCATACCACTCTACATGTCCCCCATTTCCCTCACCTCTTCCCTTTTCGCCTTGTGAAAGGGAAGATATCGTTTTCGAAGGAAAACCTTCACCTTTTTTAAAAGCAAATTTGGATAACACTTTTAACGAAGAATCAGTTTGCATAATGTTAGTATTGATAATCAGTAAATATAAAATAGGATTCTGGATGTAGAAAATCGGGACAGCACTCTTTAAAATCTAGTACATTATACATTGGAGCATTAATTTCAGGAGTCATTCCATTGTCTATCATGGATTTTACAAGTTTTTGAAATCTTTCTTTATCAGTAAATTTATATGCATTCTTTTTTATATAGTTTTTTGTTTCACGTGGTAAACGTTTAAACTCGTATTCTTTTTGATTTAGTGCTATATTAACAAAAGATGGAGATTGAAATTGAGGATAGTCGTACATGATTTTTTTGATCATTTGATGTATGTCATCGTTTATAAAGAGATATAATATTGCTTGATGTACTAATTTTGAAGGAGTTAATTCAAATGCCCACATCCAGTTTTTTTGAATGGCGTAATCAAAAGCAGTTTTACCATGAGCATCTTTTTCCATCGTTAGAATGATCTCTGAATTTTTTTCTGTTAAGTCACGTGCTGATTGAGGATATATATTGTAACCAAAGATATGTTGATTTTCAATGATTGGATTATGATTTTGTTCAAAATTTAATACTAATTTAGTTGATAACTTTAATTGATCAAGTTCGGTTTTTTCAGGATCTAAATCTTGTTTAGAATCGTTTATCTCTTCCTTCTCATTATCTATTATCATATCTTCATCTTCGCTACTATTGAGAGTATAAGTGACTTTTTTCTTTTTTTTTTTGACTTGTTTCGGCATTATGTTAGTGCTTTACGATGCAAGCTATATTGAAGATATTTTAGAAAATAAAATGAAAAAATGTGAAGTCTTTCATTCTTTGCCTTTTGAAGATATTGTCGCTTATAGTATATTTAAAGAAATTCTTGAAAAAAAATTAATACGTCAATATGATGAATCTACTTTTCATATCATATTTTTACATGATTCTTTTGGCGAAAAGAGAAGTGAAGAAATTTTTAAACTATTCATTGGTGTCAAAGAATATATTAAAAATAATCCTTTAGAGAGTAATAGGGTTTTTCTGATTAAAACGAAAAATGAAAAAGAACAAGGAACTACTACATCTAATGCGATAACTATCAACTGGGAAATTCATTTATTAGGAACTCATTTTTCTACAGATATGCTTTTTCTTAAACCATTCGTCTATGAAACCAGACAAAGTAATATTATAAATTGTGCTGAGTTTTTAAGCGAAAAAATTAAAGAAATAACTATTGTAACCAATGACACAGACACGGAGTTTAATGCCATCATTTCATCAGCAGGGCGGTTTACTGTGATAAATGCATATAAGAATATAGTTACAAGTGCAGCAGATACTAAAAACTATCTTACTTTTGAAAAAGCTTTTAAAGGAAAACATAGAATTAAATAAAATTGTTATAATATAATAAATGAAGTATTTAATAAAAATTTAAAATACAAAATCAGTCATATGTATTCTTGAAACTATATTTTAATTATTATTTAAAATTTATTACATGTATGAGTTAGTTTAATTTTAGAAAGAAACTCATTTATCAGAAAGTTTCATTAAGATTTGAGTTTGTTTTTCTTGGCATCCTGTTATTGTTTGTAAATGCTGTAATTGCATTTCCTGGTTTTGTTGTAATTCATACATCATTTGTAATATTTCTTGGTATTGGTTCAGCGTTTCGTTTCCTTGTTGAAGAATGTCGTCGTAGTTTTCCAGTCTAGATTTTTTTTCTTGTTGACGATCATAATACGCTTGTTTTCTTTTTTCAATGATGTCTGATATTAGCATTTCACGCTCCGTTTTTATAGCATCTTCCATTTCTGGATATTTTCTTTGTCTTTTAGTATATCTAGTTACAAGAGAATGTATTCGATTTTTCAGTGATTGTTTAACGACTTGAAACTCTGGAGATTTCATGTTGTTTAGTGTCTGTGCAATTTTCTTCCAACGTTTTGCAGCTTTCTTGTTGGTGTAATTGTACATTTCTTCTGCAAGATATTCTTTGCATAGTATGATATCGTGTTCTTCTGACCACTGCATTTTCTTGTGATTCAATAGAAGATGATTTTATAATCTGAAAGAGATAAAAAAAAAAGACGAACTCACGCTCGTAGCTGCATCATAGGTAATCAGGGCATGAATTATAGAAAGTCGAGTGGCAAACTGAGAATCGATAAACAAACCTCAGTTTATTACTCGATTCTCCGTAATTCATACCCTGATTACCTATGATGCAGCTACGAGCGTAAATTCATCTATAAATATTTAAAACTTTTTATACTGTGAGATTTTAAATGATGACGTTATTTTATTTAATTGAGAATTATGTTATTAATTAATTTTGATGTTTTATAAGTTTTTAAAAGTATTGAAAAAAATATAGATTACACCCTTAAGTGATTATTAAATTTTTAAAAATTAAATTTTTACTTGGGCTACCTATGGTAAATTCAATGTTACAAAAAGTAACATTTTTGGTTACAATAAGGAACACCTTTAGTTACAAAAAGGAACATGTTACTTTTTGTAACATTTTTTTGGTTACAAAAAGGAACAGTTACTTTTTGTAACATTTTTTTAGTTACAAAAAGGAGCAAGGTTCCTTATTGTAACATTTTATGTTCCTTATTGTAACTCAAAATGTTACAATAAGGAACATAGATATGACTATCTATCTTTCTGTCTATCGTGTCGCGTTTGGGAAAATTACCCAGAGATCCTTGCGTATAGAGTTGATGAAAACGAGGCTAAGCAC
>JAOBAY020133206.1:0-15735 GCA_025331085.2 Zoanthus sociatus
GGACTACGAGCATAAATAGACCATTCGGCCTACGGCCTCATGAGCTATTTGACTCGTAGTCCATGAGGCCGAGATGTCTCATTTCAATTGCTGATAAAAAAAACAACGCTCGATGGCGCCAACTGCCTGTCATCCTTACCGGATCACTTCTCGAAAGAATGCCATATTCTAAAACATTTATGAGATTTCACGCTTTCCAAGACCAAAAACAGAACCGCAGTGGGCTAGTCGATAGCTCTGTGAGAATTACCTTGCCAGTTTCATAAATCAAAAATCAGCCAACTCTGCTGATGCGCGAACAACTAAGGAAAAAGGAAATCGCTTGCGTGTTTTACTCAATTTTCGCAAGTAGGAAAATCTGCGAAGATATGAAAGTGAAGAAAACAAGTCCTCTTCTTTTCTTTACAGAAGTTACTAAACTTAGAATACGTTTGATAATGGTGACATATCGTCGCCGAAACGTCGTGTTTATGTATCACTTCTTTTTGTTAAACGAAATATTTCTTCCAGTTCACTAAACGAAATTTAGTTTAACTATCGCATTCAGTTTCCAAAAAATCAGTAGACACTCATTTTCACAATCGAAAAAAAAAACGAACAATAAAGAAATTTTTGGTTTTAAAATAGTTTTCAGGGAACTCCCATGGCTAGAGTGAGAAAAAACAAGGATTTTTTATTTCCAAGGACTTCTATAGAGCTCAGAAGAATTGCATGTTTTTCCTGGGTTTCAGAGCCTTAGCTATATTTCATTTTGGTTCGTAACACTCTTAGTTCCAAGCCTTCACGCTGCACTCGACTTTTCAAAAAACTGGTCGTGTGTCGAAGTTCTCGCAGAGCATCTTTCAAATCCGTAACATTATTCTTTTGTTTTTCAATGACGTTGTCATAGTCATCGAATTCATAATGTAATGTGTTTAAACTTCGCCAAGTACCTGAAGCTTGAAGTGACATTGCTGGCGGACAAATATCGGCAGTATACGTACTGCTAGGAGATGCTGTGTTCTGCTCACTGTCTGGTTCAAACGCTGTGTTCTGTAATGCCTCACAGCATTCATCAATAAACCGATGGCTGTCACTGTCGTTCTCTTCAGCATTTATAACTTCAAATTCTGAATCCTCCACATCTAAAGTGTTGACTATGTCTTCCATTGAGCGGCGAAGTCCTTCATTCTCTAGTTTTAGTCTCGTTATCTCACTGTAAGAGATATATTGTTTCGCTTTTTCTGTTTCTAACTTATCTTCAAGTTCGCATATCTTAGATACTAGCGTTCCCACAACTTGTCCTGAAGACACTTTTGCGCGCGTTTCGACCTCATTAACCTGTTCATTTGGTGGAGAATGAATGCTACCGTATCTGCATTTGCCCCAGAGTCCTTCGTCACAGTCATACATATCGGCTGAAATACTTTCTCCGACCTCGTTGGATGACGGGTAAACATCCTGATCAATTTCCAATTCGCCTTCGCAATAAGATGAATAGTCACTAAGATCACTGAAAGCCATTGAATGGCGCTTAATTTCATCAAGTTCTTTCTTTGTCTGTAAGTGTTCGCCTTCGAGTCTTTCGCTTTTTTCTCTCTGCAAAATTGCTTCCTTTTCGGCTTCTTCGCGTCGTCTTTTCTCATTCTCTAGCTCTTGAAGAAGATCAGGAATAGAGGTTGAAACGTCGCGTCCATATTGGCTTAATAGTCGTGAATCTTCTGGAGTGTTTTGATCGCTTGAGGAAACCACCGAGTTCCTTTTAAGTTTTTGCAGTTCTTTAGACGTTTTTAGATTCTTTTTCTTTTCCTTTATAAGGGTAACTTTCATCTCTTGAAGTTCGCTCAGTTCTCCTTCAACATCTGCAAGAAGGCCATCTATATCTGCAATGACATGAATCAAATTAGTGTCACAGTTTTTTTGGTCAAAATATTGTACGACCGTCAGACTTAACGATTAGGTCTTACCGAGGTGGGATAATGAGATTCGAAGGGAGTGGGTCACAGGAAGGGATAGAGCAGCTGGTAGAAGCACTTGTGACTCACATTTTTCAAGTTTATCGCTTTGGTGATTTGAACGCAAACAATTTAAACTCTGAAAAATTTAGAATAAACTCCAATATGGATTGACCATTACCAATTTTCAACGAAATGATCGCTGCTGAAGTCAGTGTCGTTTCGTTGCGAGTTGGTAAACAAGTTTAGCTTCTCAGCCATCTAATCATCTTGCGAACAATCTATCAGCCGCGGACATTTTGTTCGCCGATATACCAGCCAGCCTAGTTAAATCCTTTACAAGCCTAGTGGCCCATGGAGCCGGCGCTTATCTGCGGTTTCTGTAGTGTTAAGCGGATGACAGTCTTTGACTCCCCCTAGAAGGGACACTAATCCATCGCAGGTTAGCTCCCAGTAAATGCTGGTACTCATTTACCTACCCCGGAAGGATGGAAAGGTGAGTTGGCTTAGGCGGAAAAGAAGGTCACACAAATATTCAAATCTCTGCACGCTTCCGGGATCGCCCAAGCAAACCTGCAAAGGGATTATTTATTTTACTAACCTCCCGCTTGAAACCACTACAGACACAGCTCTGGAAACAAGGCTTTTTATGGCGTCGCTGCTAGATTTAGCAAAATGGTTTTCTTAATTTTCTATTAAATCGTCTAAAATTTTCAAAATGTTTGTTTTGGTTACAAATGGCGGACAAAATCGAAAGACCGGTTTCAAATCGGAAGGGGAATATCGCTTGATATCCGTCCTATAATTTTGTATCACGTGATGAATTTTAGCCAATGACAGCGCAAAAAAGTCAATGGCGGGCTATCCATCAGTGTCTGCAGGATGTAAACAAGTAATGCAATATGGCAGCCCATCCTCTTTTTTCTGACATTATTTTTCGGAAGAGGATTTTAGCTCCCTCATAAGAAATCAGTAAGAAAAGGTAAGAAAAAGGTAAGAAAAAATGAATTTCAAAAATGAATTTGATAGTTTTATGGAAAAATCATAAACTTTATTTAGTTTGGTCAATTGATTCACACGTTAAATACAATTAACAATGCCACTTTTTAATTTTTTCAAGAAAAAACAAATGAAACGTCCACTTTAAAGAATTTCATCAAGTACTTCAAGATGACATGACGACATGAACCTTCCCTTCAATACAAACACCTTAAATGTACTGGTTATAAAGTTTAGCGCGGTCGAATTGTTAAGTAAGATGAACAACGCAAAATCTGATGTCTGCTTTATAGAATTTCATCAACTGATTCAAAGGTTAGAAACTAAAGTTGAGATGAACAATGGAACCAACAATTCGTTATCTTCAAGACGAACCTACCTACCTACCTACCTACCCCAGCTAGTGCAAAGGTTGAGAGGAACGCGGCACCAAATGTATGAACTAGTGATTGAATTCACAATGACGAAGGACAACAGTCCCAAACGTTAGATTTTTTACTTCCATCAAGGTGTAAAACTTAAGAAAATTTACCGAACTGTTCTCATCAAAACATCGATGCAGCATATCTTATTTATGACACTGCGAGGTCAGTGGTTGATATGAAAAACACCTTCCCTTCACGGCAATCACAACAGAGGTCCAATCTACAGATTTTAGTCAACTCATCCAAAAGTTAATAAGATTAATTAATTGGAACCAATCGTTTCCAGTTGAAAAGAAACGCAAAGCAAAATTAAATACATTTTTAATTATATTGTTGTATCATCTGCTGAACAGGTTTAAGAAAGAATCAATTTTTAAAAAACTCATATGAATGAGAATCTGATTTCAACAAGGCTTTTTTTTTAAATATATTCTTAATTTTTATATTAGTATGTGACTTTTCTAGTCGCGTCGATGATGGAAACCTTGGCCCTGTATGCCCATCAAAACACAATATGCAAGGTGAATTGTATACGGTCTCCTACTGCTTCGTACACTGCGTTGTACTAAAAATAAGGATCAGCAGTGGTAGTCGAATTAACACATTACTCTTTTTCAATGCAAAGCTAAAAGACCTCGCAAAGATCGATTATCTGACGTTTACTAACGGAAGGTCACGAAATCAAGAGTGAAATTTGCAGAGCATTTTTCTGTTTTTCAAAACACAGCTTGGTCATTGATTTCCAACAAGTGGCTGACTTTTTAAAATACACTTTCTTCACTGATACGACACAATCTATTCCTCAGTCCTAGATTACATGGCATTGTACTAGATTACATTGCATTGTACCAAAATAACGCTCAGGAAAACGAGTGGAGGTCAAAGTAACACAGTACTCTTTTTAATGCAAAAAGAGACATCGCAAAGATCGATTATCTGACATTTACTAATCACGTGTACTAACAACTGAAGGTCACGAAATCAACAGTGAAATTTACATAGCATCTTTCTGTTTTTCAATACACTGCTTGGTCATTGATTTCCAACAAGTCGTCGACTTTTTTAGAACACACTTTCTTCACTGATAATACAACACAATCTATTTCTCAGTCCTAGATTAAAAACGAACCTCACAAACGCACGTAAAATGGACATTGCTTTGCCATTGGCTGCCGTGCACGAAGACGTACGTGGACGTTAACCTCACAAAATAAATATGCATCTATTACTTACAGATTTTCCCTAAATGTGTTTTGTAACGAACAGTGTTGAAAACATCCTTCTTTTTTCGGCGCAAAACAGGTGAATTCATGACGGTTTTTATGCAGCCACACATGATGAAATTTTGCTTCAGCTCAGCAACTGAAACTTGACACCCGAAAATGTTGCTTCCAGCTGACCTGGGTCAAACGTCTCGGAGTTGTCGTCAAAATATTTGGTTTCAAACTTTGTTGTTTTATGTATCAAAAGTGTATTCCTCTAAAAAAAAACCTAATCTAGATTTTAGGGATTTCTTACACTAGTAATATTAAAACCGACACCAGATTTTTCGCTCTTTTTACTTTGCACATGTGTTTTTCTTGGCAGTCAGCAGCGTTTTTTTGCCAATCAAAGTCACAGAGACAATAACAGTCAACACTTAAAAGCGGAATGCATTTTCCTCGTGTCTTTTTTCATACTTAAGAAAATTCCGAATGATAATAAGAAGTGACTAAAAAGCGCTTTTTTGATGCTGCAAGGCCAAACGGCCGACGAATACTGGCCTGCTTTTTCGGTTTATGTCTTTAGTTTTTATGGCTTTTTTATCACCTTACGCGTCTCAAATGTAATTACTGTTAATTTAATTTATATTAGCTTATTTTAGCTTACGTTACTTTTCAGTTCATGTTAATTTGTAATGCTGACCATAGGAGTTTCAGCCTTTGTAAGGGACCCCGTGTCCTATTGTTGTTTCTCCTTGCCTGTTACACCTAGCTAAATTTTCATAAATAAATAAAATAAATAAATACTAATTTGCACACACACACACCTAGAAGATTCTCTACTTACATGTTTACGATATCCAAAGTAATATCCTACAAATATCAAAGGTGTTGAAATACCAAACCACATGCACAATAAAGCCAGCATAGTAGTGAATGGCACCTGAAACAAAAATCAACATTCGGCTATCGCATCTACAAGAAAATGCTAAAACGAACTTGTGAAATGTACGTCAACATAATTTTCTTGGCCTAAGCAGGGTTTTTATAAGGTTTAACTTTACCAAGTTGCTGTTCAGATACTACGAAGTACTAACACAATTGAGTGTTTTCACACAATCCCGGGAGACATAAAAGACAACATAGCGACAATGTTGGTTCCCGAAACAAAAAAAACGTCAAAATTCTTTTGTTGAGCGAACACCAACATGGTTGCCATTAAGTGTAAGTTGAAAATGCTCTATACATCTGGCCTGAATCTTTCCTGCAATTTTAGCTCCATTGTAACAAATAAACTTCAGAAAAATGTGTACAACTATAATAAGTTTTATTAACATTTTTTGCGGGTCCTATACACAATATACGGCAGGGCTCGAAATTCGGTCGCGACTAAATATTTCCTTTTGCGACTAAAACTTCAACAGCGGTCACAATTTTGCAAATAACTGTTTTTAATTTTGCGACTAAAATTTTACAACCAGTCACAAAAATGCGACAATGAATTTTTTAATTTCGAGCCCTGTACGGTAGACTTATTTTCTCTGACTTTCCATGACTTCGAGGCCTGATAATGAAACCTCAGTTGAGTTTCCATGATCTTACTTAAAATTCCATGACTACACAGGCCTAATGATGAAACCCCAAGTTTTTTTAAAAACAACTGCAAAAACAAATGTTCTACTTACAGCCCCAGAAGAATGTTTTCCCCATGTGAAAAAGTTTAGAATGAAACAGAACCCAAAGACAATGCCAGGATACAATGTCGCTGTCTGCAAAGTAATCAAAAAATATTAAGTGCTAAGAACTATAAGATAAAAACAAAGAATGTCGTAACAGCAAATTAGAATGTTTATAATTGTTTTGGGATATTTGAATGTATCACTTAACATTATTTTTAATGTGAATCCTTTTTGTGCTTAAACATAATATATATAATAGTTATGCAATTGTTTCGAATGGGATACCGTGGAATATGCCATGCGTCACTTGTATTTTCCGCATTCACACGAGCCTTTAAGCGAGTGTGACTGTGTATAGGAAGAAAATACAAGTGACAAGTGGCATTTCCAGGGCATCCCATGAGAAACTTTTGCAGAACTAATTTATCCCATGCGTTAAAAATTTAACTAATTTATCCCCACATGGAGAACAAAGAACTAAAAACGCAGTTTGTGCTGACATTTTAAGGTCTCGCAACGTTGACTGACAACTTTGGCGCCATTTTGGAAACATAATCACACAGTTTTGGCGCCATTTCGATACTCTCTCGCATGTAATCATGGGAAAGCTGGGTTGAATACCACCCGTTGGATACTACCCGTTGGTTACTGCAGAATATGCAACGGCGTTCCAGGCCTCTGATTGGTTGTATTTTTTAAGACATGAGATAAAAAGCATATCAGTTCTATGGATGCAGTGAGTGAAGCTCGTTTTATTGATATTTTGTACTGATACTGATGATCTTTAATCTTTATGTACAAACTTTTATAGTCCCCATGTTGCTTTATTTATCTTTTAGATGAAAAGTAGAACCCTTTAGTAATACTAAATGTCGAAAATTAAACAGTTTTTTGCGGGTCCTGTTATGATTCTTGAGTCTTGAAACGTGCAACTAAGACTGTTTTGGGACTCTAGTTGTTTTTTGACCGAGCCATTTTGAAGTCCTGGTGTGATGACGTAGAAAAGTACTTGAATGTGTAGATTCCGGTTGAATATTGACACTGTCAATTCGTTTACGGTCTAAAGCACAGTGAAAACAGAGAAATTCCGTTTGAAGTGCTTTTTTTGTCACGTTTTTCCTTGTAAATCATTAATGAGAGCGATGGGCATGTTACTGATGCTAAGTTACAGGTACCAGACCCTAGCCACTCGGTCAAAATTTAAATTCCAAACTTCTTTCGATTTAAAAGCATAGTTAGGTGCAGAATTGTTCTCCCGGATATTTGAAGTCTGAGATCATAGATGATAATAGTGTTCATCTAAAAAATATAAAAATGTGATATAGGGACTTTAAAAAAGGCAAAAGCTCTTCCTATGTGTTGATAATTTTATAATCATCATCATTATTTTATTTTAGTCTGGATTCTTTTTTTAAGGGATTACTGACTTTCCTTCCACGACTTGGTGCAACTTTTCCACATCACTCGGTCATTTGCATTGTCAAAGTTCACATCAACTTTACGACACTCCTCTCGAAAATTCTTTTCCAACTCAAATTTGGTCTTTCTCTTCCTCGACTGCTTTCAATTTCAAAATTCCATGCCTGGTTCACACACTCGTCATCACCCTTTCTCAATACATGACCCAACCATCTCAAACTTCCTTGCCTAACAGTTTCAACTATTGTATCCTTCAGACCTAATCTTTCCATCAACTCTCTTGTGTTTATTCCATCGGTCTACTTCACGTCTTTCCGCTCTTCTCAAAATATCTTCTTCAACCAATCTTACCAAACACGTTTCCGATCCGTATGTCATGACAGGTCTTACACATGTACTGTAGATTCTTCCTTTAAGATTCCAAATGTACCTTTTCTCACACAACATAGAAGACATAGTATTAAATGCCTTACAACCCAGACCTACTCTCCTTGTCACAACCAGTTCACTACTCACCACCATTTATGCTGTCACCAAAATAGTCTTGAAATTATCCACTCTGTGTACTTACTTGTAGCAAATCTGTTTCGTTACGATTTTAAAGTGCGAAGCTTTTTACAATAAAGTGGTTTCTGTAATGCTTTATAAATATTTCCAGAATTTTAAACTATATTTTCTATAAACTATGTTTTTTTTAAATAAAATTCGGAGATCAGCATCAAAATATTATCAACTTATCCTAGGGCAATTATTTTGTCATTGCAAACTGTCACCTGCATCATGCAAACTTAATAAACTAGTTTTACTAAAAATGAGGTTCAAATAAAGACCAAATTAAGTGTGACCTACCAGCAAAGCTTCTTTTTTCCAATGTAGACCCTTTAATGTCTTGTATAGTCTTGCAGAATAATACCCAGCAAAGACTCTGTATCAAAATCAAAATCTAAGTCAGTTTCAATACCGGATGATTTCTTAGTTTAAGCTTGCTGGATTTTGAGGGCACCTTTACGTGGCTAACAGCTAAAAAAACTTCATATAGTTGTTCTATTATGCTAAATATTCAAACGATGAAAAGTCAATTTTGCTGCTCAGTTCTCCTTTACGAATAAAACCTAAAAGTTTACTTGAAGCAACACTGAGGATACCAAAGCTTGATATTCTTTTATGGCAGATTTAATGGATAAAGAATGCTGCCATTGTCTGATAACAACTTTGAAAACTAGCTGAATGGATTCAATGTACTTCTAAGCTCACGATTTAGTTTTCAATTCAAGGCAGTAATCTGCTAACTCTGTTGCCTACTTGAAATATATTAAGGATAGGCTTGGTTGGTGCAGTTGGTAGGACTCTGCCTTTTGACCACAGGACCCCATTTCGATCCAACCCTGGGCTGAGATTTGAATATCTTTTGTGACCTTCTTTCCGCCTACACTAACTCAGCTTTCCATGCTTCCAGGGTTGGTAAATGAGTACCAGCACCTGCTGGGAGCTAACCTGCGATGGATTAGTGTCCCGTCCAGCATGAGTCAAAGACTTCCGTCAGCTTAACAGTACAAAAATAGGAGATAAGCGCTGGCTCTACGAGCCATCTGGCTTGTAAAGTAGCTTAGCTTTAGCTGAAATATATCTAACACCTAATATAGAAGCTAAATTATTCAGACCATGCAAACAAAATGAGAAACAGCAACTTCTTAACAAACAAATATTAACTTAATACCTATGTAGCACCTATACATTGCTGTTCTAAGAGCTTTACAATCTAGTAGAAGGTTGATGGAAAGCTGAGTTAGCTTAGGCAGAAAAGAAGGCCATACAAATATTCAAATCTTGGCAGAGCTGGAAGCAAACTGGTGTCCTTTTGGTCAGGAAGCAGAGATCTTACAACTGTGCCAACCGTGACTGCCCAACTTGTAAAGAATTTGTAAACTTTTAATCCAGTGTGTTTCTTAAGGCTTGGGAAGTGGTAAAACAAGTACACCTGGAGTGCGTACGAGGTCATCAAGCACCAAATCCTCAAGTATTTAGAGGTCTGGGGACATCCCCAGAATTATTTTAAACTTTGGAGTTGGGGAAAACCAGTTCAGCCATCGGGGAATGTTGGTACAGTTACTGGTGTACCAGCCTTAAGAAAAACACGGTAACCCCAGACAGTCAATCATAATCTCAATTCTCCTTGTATATTTCATACAAAATGGTAAATTAAGGATTTCATTACCGTAGCTAAATAATTTGTGCAATTTGAAAAGTGAAATTCTCCCAAACTGCTTATAAAAAGCATGAAGTTTAGTTGGGGGAATTTAACAATATGTTATTTATATGGGTTAAATAAAGAGTTTACTGAGAATAACTCACCCCATGAAAACATAAAGAAAGATGACTGCTGTGGTAAGACTGCCCCTACTGGCTGGTGACAACATTCCAAACATTGCAAATACTGTATAAGGAAAGAAGAAATGAGAAATTTAAAGAACTCTAAATTTCATTTTACAGAAAAATAACCCACATCAATCTACATGTATAACAACAAACAGTGCCAGAAACTAACTTCTTCATGTAACAGGTGATGACTAAAGTTTTTTAGCAGTCTAACACGCATCCTGCATTCTGATTGGCTACTCTACTAGAGGTCTATTTGTGATAGCCTACTGGTAGAGACAAGATGGTGGATCAAAATAGTAATGAGACCCGTTTTGCTATAATATCAGAGGATTTCATGGTTCTGTGTAAGAGGATGAGGAGTGTAACTAATAACCACAGGGTACCCAAGTAGACATGTATTGGGCTATAGGAGTCACACAGGATATCCAAGAAGACGGTTGTTTTGAAAATTAAAACAAACTACTAAAAGAAGCATTTGCTCTATATCACCTGCCAAAGGCAAGAATTTTATTGCCGTAGCTACAAATAGTCCATTTTTTATTTATTTTGGGTTTCGCATGGCTATCACAGACTGAGGGTATAATTGTGGGGACAAACTCCTCACTATCTACAAAGTAACGTTATAATATGTGTGTGTCATCACAATATTAATAATATAGCACCTCTGTCAGTCAGCGCCACTGTTGCTAGTACAAGTTCCAGGACATTTTCAAGGAAAAATTGTCTTCTGCAAGTGATACTGAGGCTCCTGTAAAAAACCCAGTGGAGTATGTGTGGTCCAAACTGAAGGTTCAGTTGGATGCTGCCACGTTATGTGGTATCTCCAAAGTTTACCAATGGACACCTGAAACCTGGTGGTATGTCCAGGTCAATGCTCCAGTGAAAGATAAGCAAGAACATTTCAAAGGTTTGCTGCAAAGTAACTGCTCTATTCTGCTTTCATTGACCTACCAAAGGCATTCGATTGAGATTTAAGGCAAATTCTTTAGTGGACCTTGAGATATCTTGGTGTGGAGGATTGGCCTGTAAATTATGTGGTTCATAGCTTGTCAGCTAAAGCCCGCAACTGTGCAAGGGTTCATGGCCATTGTAAATCTTGGCATACATCAGGTTCTGTAAACCCTCTGCTACTCTATATTGTAGTGTTTAAGGAGCTGCCATGTGATTTTGCACTGGTGTCCCACTGGAGCTACTTTATGTTGCTGACCTCATAGTCATCATGAACTATAGGCGAATCCTTAAAGACATAATTTATGGAGAACTGGCTATGGGCAAGACGACAGCAGGATGCCCCCATAAATAAGAATATCTGCAACTTGAACCTCAAGCTGCCAGGCATTGGAAAACAGCAGCTGGGAAGTTACAGCAATGAACCAAGCACCATCGAGGAGTGCAGGGCGCTCCACTATCCAGGCTGCAGAGGATGCCTGGGCTGACACCCAGTACAAGAAACGGAGGACGAGGAAGGCCAAGTCCACCCCTTAAGCTGCATCAACCTTCAATTGTCCCTGCTGCAGCAGAGATTGCCACTCAAAAGTGGGTCTGTTCGACCACTCTTGAACATGCCAGCAGTCATCCACAACCTAACCTAATTTTGCTGCACCACCATCACCCATGATGAAAGGATGCTACCAATGATGCCGACTCTTTATGTAAGTTAAGGGGGAAAAGAAGTGAAATGGTATCTCTGATACACTGATATCTTAATGAGGCTCAACCTATTGATGAGAGGCACAAAACACTGGTGGATGTGGATGGTACACTGCTGGACACTGTGGACAGCTTGAGTTACTTTGAGACACATTGTGTGCAGACATTGGTTGAGCTTGCCGTTGCTACCAGATGTTGTGTGGCCTGGGGTAGGTTCTGCTGCCTGGTTAGGCTAGTTGGTAAGGTGCAAGTCTATCATGTTCGAGGCTTGGGTTCCATTTCCGGGCGGACCAACACTCAGGGTCTTAAAATAATTGAGGAAAAGGTGCTGCTTTTGCTCTAACATCTGCAAATGTTTAGAACTCCAGGTCTTCTCGGATAAGGTCTGTTAAACTGTGGACCCTCAGAGACATACACTGTATCTGTGTTTATGTGTGTATTTGTCATGCGAAAGGTCTCCGTCCACCTTACACTGGTAAAGATGGTGTCCCCAATTAGTAGGCCTTTGGCCAGCTAGAAGATTTGACAGCTAAATAAAGTCTTAATTATTATTCTGAAAGCTTCTTCCCAGTCCTTACAACTAAGCACCTATAGCCGATGGTTCATGGTAAGGTGTTCCTTGCTTGTGTGCGACTGCCATACTCCATGGTTGTGAGTCACGAGCCCCAAACACTGCTAGCCTAGAGAGGCTCTGCTGCAATGATGAAGCTATGATTTGATGGTTTTGTGGCACCAATAATAAACTAGGAAGTTATCCCCCTCATCTACCTTTCTTCAGAAGTTGGAAATTGTTGACATCCACACGGTCTTACAATTTGGCATCTAACATGGTTTGGGCACAAGAAGTGTTCACTATCAATGATAAACATAATTGCAAGCAGGGCAACCCCTGTTGACAGAGGAAGTGGAAAACCAAAGAAAACCTGGTATGACTGTGTTGAGAAAGATTTCTTTATTGTTTAAACAGTTGTGTGTGATCTGTTGGATGGTGACCCCCTCAACTATGATACATGGAGAGCTGGTATCAGCTCTGATGCCAACCTTAGCGAATGCAGTGTTGAAATCAATTTAAGGTTCAAACCAGATGGAGAAAAAGAGGACAGTGGACCTAATGGATATGTTGGAATTGAAGGAATCAATGGTTCATATGGCAAAGGCAAATGGAGTGAGATAGTATGAGCATGTGTTGAGGAGGGATGATGGGCATGTTCTGAGAAAAGCGTTGGAGTTTGAAGTGAAGGGCAAGAGGAAGCGAGAACAACCAAAGAAGACATGGAAGATGCAAAACGAAAAGGAGAGCAAGAGTGTTGGGAGAAAAAGATTGCCATGTCTAGCGAGATGGAGAGTGGGAGTTGGAGAGATTGCTAGCAAAGTGGGGTGAATCCAGCTACCACCGTTTGCAAGGATAAACCCGGATCAAAATTGGATTGATTGATTGATTATGATGATTTCCTATTAACTATAATTTTAGCAATATTAATTTTAAACAACTAATTAATATATCACTTAATGAGTAACTATACAATTTCTTTCCATACCTAAAGTAATTACAACCATACAGAATATCTGCACTCCTGAGCCAATAAATACACAGAGCAGGAAAGACTTTGGAGGAGGACGGAAAACATCACCATGGACAAGTTTCCATCCAGTTTCTTCCATTGTCTCATCCTGAAAGAGAATCATATATCAAAATAAAACAAAACTCAGTAAGTACTTCTTGAATTAAAATAGTATTCAGGCATTATTCAAAAATGTTGCTGAAGTATCACAAGCACTAAAACTGCAGAACAGAACATCTCTCTGAAAAAAGTAAACTTAACTTACAAAAAGTCAGTTTGGATAATCAAGGATAAACTTTCGCCTATATTCTCTAATTATTTTTTAAATCCAACTAAGATTAGGTAGCATTTTAAAAATATTTTGCTTACATGCCTGAAGATACAACTTGAAATTAAATAATTTGTTCACGAGTGAGAAACATAATTACCAGTCATACTTATAAGAAAAGAAATAAAAGTGCACTGATAAATTGGTAAAATACAGAGAGCTAGTGTTTAAAGTGCCTGTAAAGCGAAAACAGTTTTTGGTTATCTGAAAAGATCATAATAAAAAAGACAAACAGGCAAAATTTCAGAGTTATGTAAGATAAATTGTAAAGATGCTACACATCTAGGAAAATTTGAGTTCTGTGGCTAGCCATTAAGATGCAAATTAGCAAATGTCAGGTGTCATTTTGTTTACTTAATCAATACAAAGAATTCCTGAAAGATTAAATAAAACATCAAACTTATTTAAGTTAGAAATAGTTTAAACCTGATTAATAAATGGTTTCTAAATAAAGATAAAATCTTTTTCTTGTAACAGCTTGAGTTTGAGTTCTGTGCTGGGAATCAGTGTCTAGATATGAGCAAAACTTTCTATTTTTCTCTCATGTTCCTTTTGAAGTCTGCAAACAAAATTACCTCACAGAAACGAAAAACTTGATATCTTAAAATTATGCAAAATGAGCTATCCAATCATCAGCACAAAACCTGCAAATTTGGACAGCTACATATCTCTGAGGCATTTTATCCAAAGTTTATGAAACTTTCTGTACTTAATACTTTTGAATTGCTCTCTTCAGAAATGTAATAACTGGTTTCGCTTAATGAACATGGGCACTTTAAACGTCAATTTTGTATGCCTCTTATTTTAATAATTAATTATACAACGTATAGTTGATTAAATCCAGAGTTAATCCTAGTTTTAGACATGTGAATACTTTTATCTACTGAGTGTCAAAGGTGCAAAATATTAACAAAACCAATAATAATACTCTTACATACAGTAACTTTGAATAAAATATCAAAATGAAATCAAAAAAGCTTTTTGCTGCAAAACATCAGAAACTCATCTGTTGACATTTTTATTGGGGGTCCCCTCCCTTAGCTTAGTACTGACTGTTGTTTCAAAAATGTCTAGAGACAATGCCCATGTTTCTTGCTAAATTATTATCTTGTTCATGTAAATGCGAGTGAAGGAGGGGAATTCCCATATGGGAGGGAACAATTCTTTGTTAAAAACAAATATGGAAGAGCACCCTTGAACTAATGTGACAACCTTCTCAGACACAAACTAAAACAATTATTCAGTGACGATACATCAAGTTGTCACTACACTTGAAGACAACTCAAGTTTGGATAATCTATAATAAATCATTCTGGTAATTAATAAATTTTTTCACACTATATAACAAATTTTTAAAATTCTGCCTTCTAACTTACCAATTCATCCTCTTTGTTGTAGCGGGCAATGTCTCTCCTCAGTGTTCTGATCATTATCATAGCAACAATTCCTAATATATATAAAATATTTCATGTTTCAAATTGTTCATCAGTGAAAACCACAAAACTCTATCACATCCCTTAAATTTATCTATGTTAACAAGAAAAGTAAGCAGCAATAATTGAGAAGTACATTTGAGAATAACAAAATTCAACTGTTACAAACAACTATTTTAGTGTCTCCTTGTCAACATGATGTGACCAGCTTTGGTTTCCAAATTATTGATCTTCAGTCACCACAATCCTGAGTGCTGTATCATCCTTACAGCTGTCACAATGATGCAATATCATGTACAGTATCATGTCACAGTATCACCCTAACAGCATCCCCAAGTACAATATCATCCTTACAGAAATCACAAAATAATACAGTATCAACCTTACAACAATCTGAAATGCAGTATCATCCTTACAATGCTCCAAATAACAGTAATCCTCACAGTAATCACAAGTACAGTATCATCTTTACAGTGAACCCAAGTACATTATCATCTTTACAGAAATTCCAACTTTAGCACCATCCTTACAGTGATCCCAAGTATAGTATCATCCTTACAGTGATCCCAAGTACAGTATCATCCTTACAGTGATCTTTGCTCACCATCTTGTTTTCGTACTTGAAGTAGAAAGTTGGAGATGTACTCCTCAAGCTGTTTTGGTTCAATATTTTCTATACTTCTTCTTTCGTTTTTCGTGACTAAAAACTTCTCTAGCAAATTAAG
>JAOBAY020133288.1:0-15734 GCA_025331085.2 Zoanthus sociatus
GGGGGTTAATAAGGTTCGGGGGGATCGGAAAAAAATCCAAAAATTAATAAGCGTCCCCCCCATCCCTTATATTAAGCACCCAAGAGTATGACCGCGCTAGCAAGCAGCCATTTTTTTCTTTTTTTTTTTCAAGTGTTCTCAACATTTCACAGTAATTTACGTACCCGAAACAGGTTCGAAGTTTTTAATTCAGACATTATATATAAAAGCTTGAACCGGTTTACGTAGGCAACGGGTCTGTAGATGGACTTTGTGATTTTCCATTAGATTCTGTATTTATACATGTTATTCTTATTGTTCTCGTTGTTATCCTCATTGTTTTTATTGTTATTCTTATTGTTCTTATTGTTATTCTTATTGTTCCCGTTGCTATTCTCATTGTTCTTATTGTTATTCTTATTGTTCTCGTTGTTATCCTCATTGTTCTTATTGTTATTCTTGTTATTGCTGAAAATTTTCTCATTGTTCTTATTGTTATTCTTATTGTTCTCGTTGTTATCCTCACTGTTCTTATTGTTTTTCTTATTGTTCTCGTTGTTATCTTCACTGTTCTTATTGTTTTTCTTATTCTTCTCGTATATATTGCATTCTTTAAGGTAGTGGGCCAATGATATTTCGTTTTCCTAATACAGAAAAACACGGAATCGGATTTTTACGTACTTGTCCACACAATAGAATACCTCGACTGCGTCTTGAAAGAGGCCCTCCGTCTTGTTCCTAGAAGTCAGAGCATTATTAACAGAGAGTGTTCCCGATCTTGCACAGTCAACGGCGTGTTCTTCCCTGCAGGAGCAGAAGTTGTCCTTGATTCTAATGTGCAACATTTGGACCCTGACGTCTTCCCCGATGCTACTAAATTTGACCCTGAAAGGTAATTCTATCATTATTTTTTTTTTTTTAAAATAAACAACACTCTTCAAACTTATAGTTGCATACATGTTTCGGCAAACCTTTGCCTTTCTTGGTGCGAAAATGGATTAATGAGCTTAAATGACAAACGTATTTTATATCCTCTGATATTATAGCAAAACGGGGCTCATTACTATTTTGATCCGCCATCTTTTCTCTACTAGTAGGCTATCACAAATAGACCTAGTAGAGAAGCCAATCAAAACGCAGGGTGCGTGTTCGACCGTTAGTAGGTTTATATTAACTAAGAACAGCCAAAAATTCTGTTCCAAGATAAGACGCGCCTTATGTAAGTGGCATCTAAGATAAGACATGAACTCTTGTTTTGTACCATTTATATGAGAAATTCACGTCTTATTTAAGACGCTTCTCATTTTCTCCTAAAATAAACGGCCCTGTTGTGAATAAAGTAGTTAATTTATGACTGAATCTGTCATGGAAAAAAGGGAGTATATTTGTTACTTAGCTTAATGTCAACAATCAGAATGCAGGAACGTGCTGACAGAAGTGGGAATCGCTATTTCCGTGTAATTATCACTTATATTTACTACTTTTACATTTAAACAGAGTCAACCTTGGAATGGGAATCATATGAGCAGTATTTCGTGTGGCAGCTGGTTCAGGCTGAAGACGTTCTCTTGGAAGATTTTGTGAATATCTTACCTATTCTTGATCAAGATTTACATTATGAGGCTCTTGCTAATATGTTGGTACTGATGAAGAACAACGAGTAAGTGACTTAACAGTATTCAGTTCTTTCAATCCAACACTTAACTGTAATAGTCTTTCAGTACCAGTTTCTTACTTAACTGTGACTTATACATCTATCAGTTTTATGCCCGTGGAAGAAGAAAAGGGGAGAGCGGCCAAGGGTTGAGAATTTGATAAAACTGCCTTGCCCGGGGAAGAGGGTTTTGACAATTGATACTCGTCCATGGGCAAGGGTTTGGCAACAGTTCATGAACAGCATTACTTAGTGATTAGATGGTATCGGGAGGGGCTTTTGAGATTTGCAGTCGTCTATTCATGACCTCGGAAGTGGATTTTAACATTTGTGGAGGGTATAAAATTGTCTAATCCTCACTCCTTGCCCACCCTCTCCCCCACGGGTATAACATTGATAGGTGCATTACATTCCTATATCACCAGAAATTATAAGAATTCCTTGTAATTGTCCTACTGCAGGGCAAATCAAATGATATTTTCATTTCGTTTTCAAGGTCTTAAGCTATTGAATCCTCAGTACTGAAATTCAAATAGCCACTAGTATTTCTTAGTTCATCTCCAAACCAAAGTCCGTTTTTGTGGTGTAAGTTAAATACTTCAACGATGCTCGTATGTTTTTTTTCTTTCGTAACTTTTGTTTTTCTCTTTCTGTCTTTCACCTTAACTGCCTACTAATCTTGCTGTTGCTCGCGAGCTCAGTCATCTTTCGTTGAGCCTTTTTCGTATGTGGCACACAGTGCCAAGATTCCATGTTAATATCACCGGGGTGGCATGGTGACTAATGCAAACCATGTCACGGTTTTCATCATTTGAAAGTATTGAAGAAATTATGAAAAATATGAAGGAAACTATTCACCATAGTATTTGAGAAAGTTGTGTTGTGATGTGTTTTCTACGAAAGAAATTTTCCTTTTACTTAAATTTGATACCGAGTTTTAAGCATGATTTTGTATGTCGATTGACACTCCACTCTGTTAACTTTCCTTGACAATGACAAATTGTGGAATTGCAGTAGTCGAAAAAACATAAATAAAACTATTGATTAAAACATCAGAAAGTTATATGTTTTCTAAGAAGCAAATGTTTCATTTCCACGTTGATTTGATGCCCACTTTCGAGATAAGACAATGACTTTATTTAGGTGTCAAACTTTTTGCACATAAACACACATCTGTCTTCGAGGGCCTACAGTTTAACGTCCTTATCCGAGAAGACACGAAAGTCTAACCATTTTCAGATGTTTGAGCAAAGGCAGCACCTTCTCAATTATCAACGATACTCTTTTGTCCTTGAGATAGACATGTTTTTTTGTTCTAAACATATTATGGGTCTTTGGTTGCAACTAAGTTAAAACGTAGTTTAGTTTTCGCTCTCTTTGTTAGTAACCTTGAAAAAACGTGCTTGTTATCCTCAGCACTGACCAAGGCCTAGCCAAGATGGCTCTGTCGGGGTTAAGGCAGAGGTTAACGGAACGGCAAAAAAATCTTTAGTAATTCAGTTTAAATACTTTTATCAAGTTGTTCTGTGAAAGAAAAAAAAAACGATTCCTTTTCAGTGTGCTTTTGTTTAAATTGTAGACAAAAGGTATCTTTTATTTTTATCATATGGCTTTGCTTGCATAAAGGTACACTTTGGTAAGTTAAAATTGATAAAATGCATTAACTGTTTCTTTGTCACAAACAGACCGAGTGCTGATCTAATCGAGCCCGTGCTGACAATGAAGTGCTCTGACAAAAGACCTGGTAACGTGTTTAGTATTCCACTGTTAAGGTACTGGAGCCAAGAGTACCCAAAAGAAACGGCCATGCTGATTGGACAGCAGCTCAACAGAAGTCTTTCAAATAGTAAAAAACGGAAGTAAGTAAGAAAACCAAGTTGATGTGTTTTATTGACCACAAATCATTGTCGTTATCGAAATCATCAATATTCATAATCTTTCACATCATAGTCAACATAATCAATATCATCATCAGTATTTTCACCCTTATCATTATAGTCCTCATCATAATCGACATAATCATCGACATCATCATCAATATCGTCATCATCATCTCTATCAGTATAGTCGTCATCGTAAACATCAAACAAAATGTTGACATGATGTAAAAACTGTTTCATTTTGAGACACCAGACAGAATTTGCTAATGGAGCATGATATTTCACTTAGCTACAAATAAACTTTAGCCAATCTTGGCTAAGAAAATTCTCTGCATTCAATTTCCTGGCCCAATTTTATGCCAGCGTTGGAAGTTGGAAGAAAATGTATTTAATAAGAAAATTGATTCCAGTTTTTTAAGAAATTTGGGAATTCGAGAAACCCGAGTATTTGTGAAATCCGGGTGTTTAAGAAATGTGGTATCAAAAAATCCTGGTATTTGAGAAATCCGGGTAATCGAGAAATTTGGATAATCAAGGATCAACTGTATTGTTGTTGTTCTTATTATTTTCTTTGTTCTCTTCAGCATTGATTGTATGGTCCGGTTAAGATTTGTCACAGTTGCAGACCTCTCGCTGATTAGTGATTTGCTGCTTCTGTTTCCTTTTTCTAGTTAATACCCATTACTTTATATGACATCCTGGCTTTCTTAAGTAAACACGGTTTTAATTAACATTTCCACGGTCAGTGCCATGTGCAAATTTTAAAGCCCTTTTTAACAGAAAGTTGTACATGCGGTATTACTTCCAATTCTTCCACTTTTAAATCATTTTTTCACATCACATCAAGGTCCCTATGTTTTGTGGACGTTTTTACGAGGTATGAAGGCACTTGCATCTTTTTTGTTTCTCTTTTTGATAACAACGATATTTTACCTGGCTGGCTGGCTGTATAATTATTATATAATTTTCCTTTATCAATACATATAGAATTTATCAGAATAGTAGAAGTGGTGTCTATAAAAGAACTATAAATGCTGTATACCAAAACACGCAATGAGTGCTCCCTCGTGAGTAGCCATTAAGTGTATGCTAGTAACAGCGATCGCTAAGTGCCAACGAGCAAGATAAGAACATGAGGACGACAGAACTGTAAACTGAGCTGTTTAAGCACTGATAACTTGGGTTCTCATTTTATTATTTGGAGAGGAACATAAACTAAAATATCTCAGCGCGTGCTTTACGTGTGAAAACCATACATACACACTTTTATCATAACATTTTGTTTTGCATTTTGAAATGTTTCTCTTTTTAAAACGACAATCTTGTTTTATAAAATGTCATTGGTAAAATAAATGGATTTATAAGCCGCTGTTTGTTTTCCATGCTGCCTTGACGTCACAAGGTGAACACACTGTGATTGGTCCATTCGAAGACAAAAGGCCTGTTTGGCATTACACCATAAAATCTTACATTACTTACATCTATCTAGATCACTCATGATTTTTTCCGCCTGTATAGTTCTTTCACACGGCTCTGTAATGCTGCCGCCTCGCTAGACTCGCGTCTTCGCTCGGCTCGCTTGTTCGCAGTTATTGACCCTGTGCCTTTTCCATATTCTTTAGTCAAGGTTTCTCGCTTTATTGTTTGAGGAAAAGAAAGCTTGTTATTATATTTGATTTATTGGCTAAAATATTTCAGGAATCAAAAGAACCAGGCTGGTCTAGATACAGTTTTGGCGCACATGGATTGGCTTCACAAGATTTGCCAAGAGCAGGAAGACGTCTCTTGTAAGTTTTCTTGATTAATATTTGTTTCTTATAGCGGGAACGATTGGTGAAGTTGATAAGGATTTAGCTTGTAGAAATATATCCCAAGCTAGCGTGACAGTAATGACAGTATTTTTTAAGAGAATCTGGTAAGTACATAAATCCAAGAGTAATTCTAGCGTGACAAGTTTCACTACGCGATTGTTATACTCTAATAATCTAAAGGTTAAACCGACTTCAGGTTGATTGTTGCGTTGCTGTTAGATAGCGCAAGTGTTACACACACACGGTAGTCTGCTGGTAAATGTTGATCCTAGAGTCTTTTATAGTAAATCGAGTCTTACAGCAGCGTTAGATATGAAGAGCTAGCAGGGACAAGCTCCATCAAATGTATATTTTTACCAAATGTTAAATGAAGGACTTAAATTTTATGTATATAGTGAAGGACCAACTCTTATTTCATTCTTTATGTAATTGACTTTTAATTTGGCTTTAATTCACCATTACGAATTAACGTCAAAGTGGAGATTAAAGGCTAATTAACACGTAACAAAATTAAATATATCATCTTCACATGTATTCAATAAAAAAGAACATGAAACCGGATAAATATTATTTGTAATGTTAGTGTGAGTTGAAAAACACAATCACAAGATTATATGTTTTCTCTAGTTTTCAAGCATGAAGGTCTAAAGGCGGCTTTAGATCAAGTGCGGCAAGCTGCGAGTGAAGCCAGAAAGTCCAGGTAAATGGGATAAGAAATTACTTTTTCGCCCAAATTTAGGACATAATTGGCCACAATAAGTCGATTTTGAATGTATATAAAACCAATGAGCAGAACGTCCAGGTAAATAGGATAGTGAATTCATATTTTACCCAAATTTAGGTGATTTTTGACCACGGTAAGTCTATTTTGGATGTATATGAACCGATGAGCAAAGTTTCGCTTCTATTTCCGGTGATCAAATAGTTAATAGCGGAGCTCCTGCAGAGCACCATACTTAAGAAAATATATTTTATGCATCGAGTTCAATTTTCAGCGTCATGACGTCATGTCCGTCCGTTGGCCGTCCGTTCGTACGACGTCCGTGTGCACGAGTGAAATATTTTCTTTTCTCGTTCATCTTTAAAGTGATTTTTTTCTAAATGGTATATGTTTTTTCCCCTTCGTGTGTTCTTTGATATAATTTTGGCATTTGTAAATTGTTTGTGTATTTGGCGATAAAATTGAAAAAAAATCTTACTTTTAGCGCTTCTACCACCCAAACTACTGGGGCTATTAGGTTGAATCTCTTTGGGAGCTCACCTTTTAGCCAGTGCCTAAATCTATATATTATCTTATGGCTAATCATCAGTGGGATACCTGTAGCTTCTGTAACTTGTCTAAAACATTGTTGTCCCTGTTGTATCGGCTCATGATCGTATGTATGCAGACATAATGCGCACTTTGTTGTAAACTATATACACATACATGCATTTTTTATAAGAACAACTTTATAAGAACAACAACAACAACAACAAATTTTATTAGAAAGTTTAGGTTAATCAATACAAATATGTTTACCTGCATTTAGCTCTATAGCTAGTCTAGGCAGGTTATTACATGATATACATTATTATGTAGTTAAGTAGACTGATTTACACATTGAAAGGTTTTATAAATGCTGAAAAATAAATTAATTAGTGCAGAAATTAAGTTAATAAGTTAATTGTTTTTTGGATATCGAAGAATCAAAAATGCACAAAGGAATAACTTCATTTATTTGAAAAGTTTTGTGATATCAATATCATACCCATAGCATTTTAAATGATTAAAAAGCGCAGACCTAATCTCTTTTTTAAAACTCGATTTTGACATATCTCTAATATTAGTTGGTATTTGGTTCCAAAGACGAACACCCAAGCGCGAAAAAGAGTTTCTTTGAATATTCAAGCTAGAGTGTTTGGTATAAAAATCATCTCTAGAAGAAGATCTTGTGTTATAGCTGTGTATATTTATTATAAGAACAATGAGGGCTCAGATTACCGAAATATTAAGAACAATTTAAGAACAAGCTCAGGCTGAGGCTGAAAAAAAGTGAAAATGTTTTTAGTTGAAACTTTACTTAATCTTGTAATTTACGTTCGCAATGTGCACAGTAAAAACACAGAAACATCGTTTCACATTTTTTTTATATCTACTATTCTTCCAAATGACAAACGTATTCATATAATAGAGAGATCTCCTCAAAATACAGACGATGAGTTTTTTAATCAGTGTTAAGCGGATGCATGAGAGCCTTTGACATCGCAGTTTAGCTCCCAGCAGATGTTGGTACTCATTTACCTACCCCGGAAGGATGGAAAGCTGGGTTTGCTTAGGCGGAAAAAAAGTTCGCACAAATATTCGAATCCCTACAAAGCCGGGGATTGAATAGGAGACATTATGCCAAGAAGGAAAAGATCTTACCAAGTGCGCCAACCACGTCCTTATACTGGGCAGTGAACCACTCTCATGCCAAAACTAACACAAACATAAACTTTAATAAACTAGGCCGGGAGCTGACGACAGCAGTTGTGAAAAATATTATTTCTCGTTTAGTTATTCCATTTTGCGTTTCAACTTTGTGAGCTTTTCGCGTCGTATAAGTGAAGACAACGGTGAACAGATGGTCAGCTGGCTACATAGTAGAAAAAAAATATTCGAGAAAATACAAGTGGCAAGTGGCATTTCCACACGTACGTTCGGTATTCCATGAGAAAGCATTTCATAACTAATTCATCTCATGCACTTAAAAAACTAACTTGTCCCAAGTATGGAGAACGAAAAACTAAAACCATAATTTGTGCTTACGTTTTATGCTATGGCAAGGTGAAGCACTACTGGTGAAGCTAAATCGACAACTTTGGCGCCACTTCGGAAACGTACGCACACATTTTTGTCTGTCTCCAAGTTGTAAGAAGTTACAGTTTCATGCCGAAAGAAATTAAAGTATACATACGTACTTCGTAGTCTTTTTCTTTGTTAAGACGGAAAATAATTTTACAAATGAAATAAAACATGTTCTCCGTGCCTTCATAGCCTGGTGAAAACCTCGGCAATTTTTGTGAGCATTCTCGAGCAGGTGAGAACTTCTGCTTTCACTGATCTGCTCTCGAATTCTCCCAAACGTTCGCCTCGGTTTTCACCAGGCTATGAAGGTAAGGAGAAATTTTTTATTTCTCAGCTAATAGTAAGCTACGTGCTTTGTTTTATGAACCCAGCTGGGGTGTGTAGTAATAAATGTTCATGTGCCAAGCTAGGGTCGTGACTAAAAGCAAACACGAATGAACACGAGTGAACATAAGTGAACACGAGTGGAACCCTAACCCGTGTTCACTGGTGTGCCACTCGTTTTCCACTTGTGTTCACTTGTGTTCACTCGTGTGTGCTTTTAGTCACGGCCGCGAAGCTAGGGTGGCCGGTTAAAAAGAAGCGCGCTACCCTTACGAATTAGAAAAGAAATACCAGCAAGACATACAAGACATACTAAGTCATTGCAATCCGGAGACCAAAGTAAAAGATTTATTTGCTTTCTTACCAAGAATTATAATTTGTATTAATAGTCCCTAGCAAGTTTTATCCTCTGTATATACAGGATTCATTTAGTTATTCGTTTTCGTAAGTGAATAAACTTATGTTCATTTCTCCCCCAGTTCTCACCCGGCCCAACTCACTTCAATTATTTCGACCGTGATTCATCACCTTTGATTATTTGCAACTTTGAACAGAACACGCTATATTCATCTTTGCTATAGTTAAAGGCGTTGGTAATCTCGTTGGTCTATTCAAATAAAAGGTCTGAGAGTTTCGGGATGGTCTTTGTTCACGAAACATCACTCTAGCTTGGTAGAATTGACGAAATTACATCCATCATCTTTCGTTCAAATCATGTCTACACAACCACAGGAGATGTCTTCGCTTTCATTCTTTGATTCGCTTCCGCTCTTTCAACAGTTAAACTCAGGTTGTCAAACATCACTGGAGTGAAGAAGTGGCAAAGTATTGTATAGATCTTTATTTTCTTGTTCTGCTTCATTCTCGATTTGGGTTTTCACCTCCTGGTCAAGCTTCGTCAGACTTATAGTCTGTGTTTGTCGGTCTTGCAGTTCAGCTATGAACAAATCCAAAACCATATTCAGAATATGTTTTCAACTACATAATACAAGGTTGAAGGAGCGCGGTTATTAAAGGTGCTTAAACTTTTGAATTGAATTGTACATTTTCCTTCCCTTACTCATTCATTCGTCTATTCATATATCATTCATTCATTCATCATTAATTCATTTATCATTCATCCATTCACCATTCATTCAATTCATTCATTATTCATCCATTTTATTCACTCATCATTCCCTGATCATTCATCACTCAATCATCATTCATTCATTTATCATTCATTCATCATTCATTCATCATTTATTCATTCATCATTCATTCACTCATTATTCATTCATTCATTCATTCCATCATTTATCATCCATTCATCATTCATTCATTCATCATCCATTCATTCTTTCATTCTTTCATCATTCATTCATTCATTCATTATTCATCCATTCATCATTCATTCAACACTTTTTTCAAAATGTTTGTAATCCAGAGGCAACCAACGTAGAAGTAAAGTAACTACAATGTACGTAAACCGTTTTAATGGCATGCACTATTATTAAAAGTTACAAAACGGTTCAGGGTTGAATTCCTGGCGGGGAAAACTGGGTTTAAGAATTTAAGCATTATCTAGGATTTAACTGATCATCGTTAGAATGTGCACTAAAGCGTGGGTTTCCAAACAAGTTTGAATTTAATTAACGTCAATTTGGGCAACGACTTTGAGGTAAAGATACCAACACTGGGAAGGTCGAGTATGGTTCACAAAATCTCTCAAAAAGGTGTAAAGGTACCCAGCTTGGTAGAGGCTTTTTCCTCTGCTAAAGAGCAGGAAAGGAAACCTCTGTATGCACGGATCTGCTCGATGCCTCCCAAAACTTTGGAGGAATAAAATAACTCAAAACTGGTTTAAAACCCGTTATAACCAGTTTGAATTTTAACGCATGCCAGAAGGTAGAACCGCTGGCTGAAGGACAACAACCTTTCTGGAGAATTTGCTGTTTTTTTTTCTTCGAGCACATAGATTGTAGTTCAGAGTCCATGTGTGAAATTAAAATTTTCAGCAAATCACATTTAGCTTTGGATTTTCATAAATGTTTACATACAGCTTTCCCTCAGTAGTCGATCTGCAAAACCGGTTTCATAACTTTTACGAAGTCTCCTTTCAAAACGTACGTTTTTTGCTAGACGGATTGTCGATCGTATCTGAAAGTCTTTTTAACAAAAGAAAGACTTTATATAACAACTTCAGTAAATTGTCGGGAAATAAGAGACAACATTAGGCTTTAATATTTTGCCTGGATTTCTTCCTCATTTTCCATTGAAGCTAACACATTTTTCTTGATGGTCTCTGATTCTAGTCTCATTTTTTAGTTTTTAAAGTCAAAGTATTCTAACGGGAAAGACAATGAGTTTAGAGATCTACATAATAGTAAGCCAGCACCAGAAGGAAATAACGAAGCCCTAATCCCGAAGATTTTTGTTTTCTTACAACTCAATCTGGACTTCTGTTTGACAGACGTTTTGTTATGCTTTGCTCGTCATTTTTAGCTGAATTGGTATATTTTGCCTGACATTCCTTTTCCAAGGTTGTTAATACTGTTGTTTCCTTTTTAATTAAATCTACTCCTCTAAAGCATGGCTTGTAGACGCCTTGCATTGAGGGTTCGCAGTGTTAAGTGTAATTATATATCTCCAACAAAGACTGTAAATAACTCAATAAATTTCCACGCGACAGCGTATAAAAGCTACTATTCGGCGGTAAAAACTGTCTATAAACAAAACAACAAAGTGAACTCTTAAAAGAACTAACTTTTGTTGGAGTTGTGAGTAGACTTCCCCGGAAAGTTAACAGCTAGGAGTTGTAAACATTCTCAAACACTTGATATTTTGCGCCATTCGAAAGCTCCAAGTCTTTGGCGCCAATTCACTTTAGCTGAAGTTCGCGCATGCTCGATAGAATATCAAGCAGATCCGTGCAGGGGTTACCTTTCCTTCTCTTTAGAAGGGGAAAAAATCTCTATTAAGCAGGGTAGTGTAAAGGTGGTGCTAAGTGCCGAAAAAGCTAATAAAAATCTTCTACTCTCGTGAATTTTTTGGGGTTGAAAAAACAATAGTCGAAGATAGGTTCCGACTGAAAGCTTCATTAAAATTGGTGCAAAGAAATCGTAGAAAGATTTCAAACATTGTTCTCCAGCAAATCGGCCTTTTACGTGTTAAATTTGTAGTTACAAATTTCTTATATCGGAAAATTAACTATTTTTCATGAATTTTTTCAGCTAAACGATTATTCACCAAAACTCACAATCATAATACTATTAGTGGGTTATTTTTCCCGCTGTTATTAGATGAGGTGTCGCTAATATTAAGCTAACCTCCTAATGCTCAAGCCAGGAAAACCACAAAAGACAAAACTTGTGACCTTGTTAAACCAATATCGTGATGTGTTTGCCTATTCGCCAACTGAATTAGGGCGGACATCTATTGTAAATCACCATATTAATACAGACGGCAACCCACCAGTCAGACAAAGGCCCAATCGAGCCCCACCAGTCAGACAAAGGCCCAATCGAGCCCCACCAGTCAGACAAAGACCCTATCGAGCCCCACCAGTCAGACAAAGACCCTATCGAGCCCCACCAGTCAGACAAAGGCCCAATCGAGCCCCACCAGTCAGACAAAGGCCCTATCGAGCCCCACCAGTCAGACAAAGGCCCAATCGAGACCCACAAGTCAGATAAAGGCCCTATCGAGCCCCACCAGTCAAACAAAGCCCCAATCGAGCCCCACCAGTCAGACAAAGGCCCTATCGAGCCCCACAAATACAAAAAGAACAGATTGGTAATTCAATTGTGTTGATGACTTTTACTTTGATAGGTGTTTCTGGTTGGTCTTTAACGGTCTGTGGTAATGTTTTCATATCATTTCTTTCAAATTCCTCAATGGGCGTATCTTCAGCAGGTTGCTCATTGCTTGTGGAGCGTGTGATGCATTCTTTGTTCTTGGAATAAGCATTTTCGTTGACGAAGAATTTCTCTCGTGTGTCCTTAGTGTTCGTAGTTCTATTTTCTTGTGTTACTTGTAGGTTAGCACTCTTATTTTCTGCTTCTGTGTACCAAGCCGTATCATCAAGCAAGGAAATATATGTAAGCACAAATATGAGCACAAAATCAAGAAAGAAAAGCAATGGAAGTGTAGTTAAGAGTGCAAAAAGAATGAAAAGATACTTTTCTTCTTGTATAATTCGTTTAGATGAACCTTTTTGTTTCTGTAACACCTGAACGTTACCTTGGACGTTCTTTCACAACATTTAAACTGCTTTTCTATATCAATGTTTGACAGATAGGCTATTTATTGTACTTTCTTAAGGCAACAAAGATCGTTAAACTTCTGGAAAAATACTTTGTTTACTTAACTTTATTGTTCGGCTCGCTACTGTTTCCTTAATCAATATAAATAAATAGCTTTCTTGTTAAAATCTATTTTACCAAACCTTAAATGTTCCATAATAAAATTACATTTTTCCAAAATGCTCTGATTAACTAGCGACAGCTGATAAAATTCATAGAAGTAAAAAATGACATACAAGAACCAAAAATGTATAGAAAACTGTATTGTAATAATACAATTCAAGAACATTTGACTAAAATACACATTCGCATACTCGCCCTTGTTCCAAAAAGTAGACGTTTTTAAAAAAACGAAAAAGGCCGCAATTGATTCTCCAACAGGGCTCGCCAAAATCCCCTTCCGGTCGTAAGGGACAAGTAGATTTTGAGGTCGGGCAAGTAACTTCATAGTCACTTGCCCGATGAATAAGTGCTGAGACAAGCCCTCCAAGAGCTTGGGCAAGCTAAAAGTTGTCCGGGCAAGCAAGAATTCACGTTTTTGTCGAGCACTGTCCATACTAAATTGCCACAAGTCTTCAAAATAGCTAATTTAATTGGACATTTCCAAATCTACTGAAAAACAAAAGCCCGTCCATTATAAAACTTTACTATACAAAACAGGAACAGAACAATGAGTAGGCAGAACGAAGCAGGAAGAATAGGTCCTCTCAATAGAATAGAAGGCTTGAGGAAAAAAGCCATTTGTTATATACCAATATGAAAGTCCATTTTTCTCCTACTCTCATTGGACTAGAGGACATCACGTGCACGTGAACAGGTCTTGCTTTTTCCGGCAACCAAGCGCTCAGCGGGCAACAATATGTTATGGACCGGTAAATAACGAAATTAGTTGTAATTCAATGTGATTTCAAAGGTTCAAAAAACACAAGTTTGGATAGTAAAAAAATGCTTTAAAAGCTGCTCTTTGTTCTTCTTTGATAGTTGGTATATAACAAAACGCTTATTGACCTTAACTTCGGGAAAGCGGCGGTCTCGGGACCACAAAACATATTGTTTCCCTCGATCTCAGTCAATAAGTGTTAAATGTTTACTCACTTCTCTGTGCACAGGTGATCACGATAGTGGACTGGAACGTGAACAACACAACAACAAGCGCCACTAGTGCCGAGACTCCTGGCGTTAATGTGAAGGCAAGTCTTACATAGCGACCACATGGGAGACAGTCCACACTGCAAAGCAACAATAATAACAATAATAATTATAATAAAATAATAATAATAATAATAATAATAATAATAATATTTTTATTTCAAAAATACCATAAACAATTCAAATATATTTACAAAAGGTCATATTAAAAAATTCACAGTATCTTCCAAATGCATATATCAGATAGTACTTAAAAAATATTTACAATAATTAAGAATGCGTAGTAAAGAAAATACAAAAGAATAAGATAATAATAATAATAATAATAATAATTATAATAATACCAATATTTATTTCAGGGTTGCACTATTTACTGGACTATGCGACCTTAAAGGACGTATTCATAACCTTCCAGGACCTTTTTAAGCAAATCACGATCACGGACCTTCTCAATCAACTAAAACTTGCATGCTTTTTTACATGACTTTTTCAAAACAAACTCTATTATTGGCTGAGCCCTGAAAATGAAAAACAACCAATGCTAGGCCACTTCTGGACAAAAATCAGGCCTTGCGAAGTCGTCTTTTTTGTTTTAAAGCGTTTTCAAATTAAAAACATTCTAACATCTTATTTTTATCATTTTTGGAGACAAAGTTAGAAATGTTTTGCCTATTCCAGGATTTTCAAGGGCTATTACCCAAATTCAAGAACTTTGAGGATTTTTTTCCCGAATTCCAGGATTTTCCAGTATTTAAAATGACCTTGGAAACCCCGCTATTTAACAGCGGGGTAAACTTGAATCTGTGGACTTTAAACGCTTTTCAGTGACAAGCTCAAGCTTGTGTCATTAGTATATTAGTATATCATTCCATCTTGTGTCATTAGGGTTAAATCGATCTACCACACTTAGAGCCAGCTTCTGCTCGAAGCTAATTACAATAACAATCACTTTATTTGTTGTCAAATCATTTCTAGCTTTCCATCGTACCAGGGAAGGTAAAATGAGTGCTATAGAGACGATAATAATCTTTTTAGTTAGATGTGAAATCATTTCTAGCTTTCCATCATACCAGGGAAGGTAAAATGAGTGCTACAGATACGATAATAATCACTTTATTTAGTGTGAAATCATTTCAAGCTTTCCATTATACCAGGAAAGGTAAAATGAGTGTTAGCTAAGATAACAATCACTTTATTTAGGTGTGAAATTATTTTTAGCTTTCCATCATACCAGGGAACGTAAAATGAGTGTCAAATCATTTCTAGCTTTCCATCATACCAGGAAAGGTAAAATAAGGGCTAGCTACAATAATAATCACTTTATTTAGGTGTCAAATAATTTCTAGCTGGCCAAAGGTTATGGTCGAGAGGGAGGGACACCTATCACATAAGAGACAGACACATTATTACTAAAGTCTCCAAGGGCCTACAGTTTAACGTTCCTATCCGAGAAGACGCGAAATCTAACTGTTTGTAGATACTACAAAAGACAGAGTTTATATTCAATCATTTTAAGGCCCAAAGTACTGGGAATCAAACCCAAGCTGCCGGGCAGACTTGCCGCGATACCAAAAGGCAAACCAGACAGTGTGAATGAATTAGTGCCTGGTCAAGCATTCTCGTTCACAAGTTCCATAGACTACTACTCAAGGATTTAGTTACAGCATTCAAACCCAGCATCATAACCACGGAGAACACCACTTCCAAAAGCTTCGGCATCTGCACTAGAGTAAGTGGCATCCACGTAGTTTTAACCCTTGTCCTGCTAAAAACGATTTCATATAAATTAAACTTGTCTTAACTGTTGAACCTGTTGATTAAACCTTA
>JAOBAY020133346.1:0-15731 GCA_025331085.2 Zoanthus sociatus
TACAAAGAAAAATCATTTTACAAAGCAATAATTCTCTGCACTTACCTCCTTCATCAAAACTCTTGCCACCATTGTTGTTTTGAATTTGAACCAAGTACCCAGTCTCCCCTCCGCATCACGGATCGGCCAAAAGAAATGTATCACCGTTTCTACGCCCTCTCTCCTTCCGCCCTGGATACGACTATTTAGGTTTCAGCCTTCCCTCGGAAAACGATATTAAAGTTTAATCAAGCGTGACAACACTCTAAGTATTTTCAAAATCAAAGGTCTGTCGTTGCCGCAGAAGGTCTTTCCTGTATTTTCGTTCACCTTGAGAAACAGTTAATACTTGTTTTTATTAGAAATGGAAAAGAAAGCTGAAGAAGGTAAGGACAGAGAAAATTAACTACAGACGCCAGACCGATAATTATATGTCTAACTATATAAACCAATAATAGATTTATGATGTACAAAAACTTTACATTCAACATACGTGCAAAAGGAACGTTCCGAGACCATTTTAAAAACAGATTGCTCCAATTAAATCGCCGAACGGATCAAAATCAAAAGTTAATCGAAAGTTGTCGACTCGACTGCAGTGGTTTGCAGTGGATAATTCACTATGTTACGAACATTTGTGCTACACTACACGCAAGTTAATGATTCAATTTTCAACATCATTGATTTAGAGAATCAACTCTAGAATTCGAATATGAATATTTTTGAATGTTTTTAAACATTACTGTTACTGCTACTTATACAATATCGCAAACGTAAATACAAGTTACTTTAGTGTAACGCCAACGGAAGCCAAATATGGTGCTGCTATATAAGTCCTCGATGACCCTTCTTTTCACTTGAGCGTAGCCTGTATGTCCTGTCGGCTATTTTCATGATTCAGTACTGCGTTCGAAAAAAGATATTTTTATTAAACATTTATTTTTAGTTTATATTTACTAAACTGGGAAACATTTCACCTTTGAGTAGCACAACTATACAAAACTTAAAAGCGAGTAAAGAGCTTGGCACAGCTGTGAACTCTTATATATATTATAATTTTTAAAGTTTTGCTTTAAATTCTTTTTCACATTGTAACATACGCTTAAAACGACATTTCGTGCAAAACTGCTACTAGTAGTATCTATTTAAATGTGGATTTGGTTAACCAATAAACTAAGTAAAACTTTAATTCCTAACTAGACTGAAATGTTTGAGAAGTAACAGCGTCACTTTAATGTGCTTTAAAACAAGCTGACGTTTTGACTGTTGGCCTTTAGTCAACAGTGTTTTTTAAAAATGTTTGACTGTTGATTGGCAGGCAAAATCTACTCAGAGCCAGCAGTTCGTCCGCCCACCATTGAACGTCTAGAAAAAATTGCTGGTGATATCGGCTTTAGCATAAACCATGACGAATTGGTTGCATTTCAAGGTTAGGGTTTTCAGTTCTATGTAAACTTGGTTTTAGATTCAATTTTAACTTTAGTCTGATAGAATAATAGTTTTGTTAATAGTCAGTCGCAACTTTAGCTTCAGCTAATCTTTATATTAAATCAATCCCGCCTGGATAGCCTTATTGGTAAGGTGCCAGTCTATCGTGCGGCAGGCTCGGGTTCGATTCCCGTCCGGTCCTCCACTCAGGGTCTTAAAATAATTGAGGAAAAGATGCTCCCTTTGCTCTGACATCTGCAGATGGTAAGTCCTCTGCATCTTTTGGGATAAGGACGTTAAACCGTGGGCCCTCGAAGACATATCTGTGTTTATGTTTGTGTGTCTTTCATGTGAAAGTTCTCCGTTCACTTTAGAGTGATAAAGGCACTGTCCCCAGGCTGTGGCCAGCTAGAAGACTTGACACCTCAAAAAGTTGTTATGCATGTGGTGATGATGATGATGATGATGATGTGAAATTTCGGCAAAAGTAGTGAAAAATGTAATAAAACTCAGTTATTCTATCCATGTAAAAAAGTGTTTTCAATACAAATTTCCAATACAGGAATTATAAAGAAGACTCTTACGGACACCTACCAGCGCCTGTACGAGCTCCCGGACCCTAAACTACCGGTAAAGTACCCCAGAACACCGGGTTATCGACCCATGCCAGAGGATAATCCTTACAATGCCTGGTAAGCCGGTTATAGCAGTACGGCATCTTCTACTGCGAAATCCTATAACTCTTGGCTCTTGCATGAACTCTGCTATGCCTATATTCTAAGCCTTACTCGGCCCAGCTGATCGGTTGTAGACCACTGCAACCTGTATCGTAGCTAGTAGTGCAAATCATTTCATGTTTCTCTTATTGAATAGCTTTGCTTTTTTTTATTTAAAAAACTATTAACCTGTGCCTGCAACACACAACTTAAAATGGGACATGTTGAAAAGACTAGTGAAAGAAGTTGAGGTGATGAGGGTAAGTTTTTTTGTATTGAAAAATTTCAGAGAGATTTTATTAAAAAAAATTTACAGGAAGAGTTCTTAATTATTATTCCAGACCTTTATTTCTAGTAGTAGTTATACAAGTTGAAAGAATCATTGTAAATACATTTGTATGATAATTTAGTTACCAACTGTGACAGGTAAGCAATAAATGAATTGAACAAAAGCCACAATCTTTAAAAACAACAGATAACACAAAAGCAATCTCCATACCACAGTATTTTGGCGAACTAAAACCCTCCACATGCAACCACGTGGTATGCAGATGTTTAATAAATTACAAAACATCGATTCCTAGATAAAGCTAGAGCTCGTGGGCTTGTAGAGCAATTAGGACAACAGTTCAGGCATAATTTTCGAAACAAAAAAGTATGTCGTGAAGTAGTTACTGGCGAACAAAATTTTTGAAAATCTATAGTTAAATGTATGCGGCGCCATGTTGGTCGTCCTCCGGATGTCCACCAACATGGCAGCGATAATTTCGAAGCGTAAATTTAAACATAAAATTGAAAAATGTCATTGTATATATAAATAACACTTTTAACCGTATAATAACCAAGCCCATAATTTTTTTTTCTCATTTAAAAAACGTGGCTCAGCGTTGCGTGACATAGTTAGCGTTTCCTATATGGCTACATCTCGACGAAAAAAACATCGAGCGAATTCAAAATTTTCATGAAATAATATTGAAATATAGTTCTAACCATAGTTTCCAAAAACATATAAATAATACAGTTAACAGGATTTTAATTCTAACTTTCGAGACTATGACGTAACATAGAAACGAAGAATTGAGGACATCACCAGTTACACAGCACTAAAGTTGAAATTATTTCCCTCAGTGCTGCAGTTTTAACCTCACTTTAGTTTATTGACTTCTAGTACCATTTTAGCCCTATGGTACGCCATAAACAATTATATATAAGCCAAAGAGAACTCTTTTGATGATTTGAGGCCACGACGTACGTTAGGTTTGGGTTAAATAAGATACATGCATTTTTTATAAGAACAATGAGGCTCAAATTGGCCGAAAACTAAGAACAATTTAAGAACAAGCTCAGACTGAAGCTGAAAAAAAGTGAAAATGTTTCTAGTTGAAACTTGACCTAACCTTGTAAAATTGATGGGCCGAGTAAAAAAGTTGACCTCTGCAGCCTGTGGGCGAGGCACAGTGGTCTGTAATCTGGGATAATTGTACAGGAATCTCCTCAAAGTACAGACGATCGACATTGTTTTTCAATGCCTCGCGGTCTTTTTGTTTTGATTTTTCATTTCAAACCGCTCACAAAGATAAGAACAAGATTAAGAACAAATTGAGGCTGAAGCAGCCAATAAATTAAGAACAATGAGCCTCGGCAAAATTTACTGGCTTTTATAAGAAAAAGCGGACGTGGGCAGCGCAGTTGGTAAGACCACAAGGTTCCCAGTTCGATGCCGGCAGTTTGCCGAGATTCGAATATTTATGTGACCTTCTTTTCCGTCTAAACCAACTCAGCTTTCCATCTTTCCGGGGTAGGTAAATGAGTACTAGCGTTTGCTGGCAGCTAACCTGCGGTGGATTAGTGTCCCGACCAGGGGGAGTGAAAAACTCTCATCCGCTTAACACTACAGAAACCGGAGATAAGCTCCGGCTCCATGGGCACTAGGCTCGTAAAGGATTTAGCTAGCTATAAAAAAGGGTGTATATCGTCAAAACTTTAAGATATACACTTCTTTCCACAGAATCAATGAGCTCGAGTAGTGTTGTGGATTATAGAAGGCCACGCACCCAAACCGAAGCCTCAATAAATTGCCAAATTGGTCAAATGTGACTCTTTCTCGAGTTCTAAAGCAAATAGCTGATTCCCTTCAGAGCTGGTAGAACGCTTGTGCTGGTGGGGCGGCCAACTGAAAAAAACAACTCTTGTGACGGACATGTACACTAGCTCCGTTCATGCATGCACATAACCTGTTAACTTCTGTAACTAAATCCAGAATGAGTGGTAGTACTTTAAGAGTTAGTGACCTCAAATATTGATGTAAAATGTTGGTAATAATGCTTCATTTTTAAAAATGCTTATGTCAACATAAAACTGACCGAAAAAGTAATGCGGCCGTAGCAGCCCCAACCTGGCCGGCCCTGCCTTTCCCTTTATAGCTCTAGTCTAACGAAGGGTTAACGCTCAAAACGTAAGCTCCTTGCTCTCCTTCCGTTACGGCGATGATCATTAAACCATGTGTTTCACTTACTCGCAGTTAAAAAAAACTATCGGACAAGTTCCGTTCCCCAGTGGCAAAATCTGTCTGTTCACACTTTATCAGGCAACATTAAGCTTTACACATCAGCTTTTTGCGAGCTGATTTAATGATTTTAACAAGAGAAAGTCTTAATGAAAACTATAAAATTATATGTGAAGAGTTGATTACCTCGTTCACCTATACAAAAACACTGCATTGCTAAAAGTCAATGTAAGAAATAATTGCGGTCGGTCATTGACCGTTGTAACTAATCATTTCTGATTAGAATTACTCGCGTGACCCGAATAGCAATCCCCCCTACTATTTATTCCTGCAATTACGACCCCGATTACAACCCACCCTAACATTGACTTGTAAAGTTTGGCCGTTTGTATGATAAGCTTCACTTGCCGCCCTAAATCGGTTAAAACAGATTTGAACTCTTTTCATGGAGATACGTGCTCATGGTTTTGTTATCGTGTTTGAAGTTTTGATAAGTTGATGATAATACATGCCAAATAACTACATTCATTTTCAATCCCCATACAATTGAACTCCCCACGATTTTTAGTTTTTGGAATTTCCCCCTTCCACCCCCTAACCTACCCCTCGTCCCCTAACCTACCCCTCGTCCCCACTATTATACATAATGCCCTAATATCCAGGCTCTGAGTCTATGGAAACGTATTTGAGCTACTGCGATTGTGTTTCCCCACGAGGTACTGGAGAACTGACATTAAAGGAGCTGATGGCGGGAAACTAGAAGGCAAAACGATCGCCGTGAAAGATAACATCTGCCTTGCTGGTGTGCCAATGATGAACGGATCGCGTCTCTTGGAAGGCTATATCCCAGATGTTGATGCTACCGTAGTTACCCGGATATTGGATGCAGGAGGTCACATTTCAGGAAAAGCTGTTTGTGAAAATCTCTGTATCAGTGGAGGGAGTTTTACATGTGCTACAGGACCTGTTTTAAATCCGCACGATAAGAACAGAATGGCGGGGGGGTCATCATCAGGCTCTGCTGCCCTAGTGAGTACACTGACGTTTAACCTTTCATCCGTTTCACAAATATAGATGTAGTTAGACAAATAGTGCTTTTATGTTCTTTTTTCTTATTAATGGTGTTTTGCTACTAAAATCAAGCGAAATATTACAAACATCTTCCTACTGAAATTAACAACTCTAATAGTGTAATAATAATAATATATTATTATATATTATTTAAAATAATATAGAAGCAGTCTTTTTTAGAAAACCAAAAACTTTATTTCACAGAATGAAAATAATTAGTTATTGTAAATGCTCTCCTGCGATCTGTAAAATATTTTTATCTTATTTTGCCTTGGTATCTTGAAAACAAAGCACAAAATGTGCTTCTGGGGCCGGATTTTTGGACAATCCGTCAGCCAAGAAATCACATTTTGATATACCATAACGGTTATAAACTAGAAGCTCTTAGAGCGACTACTCTGTCTATGTTGTAGAGGAATAACAGATGCAATGACATTTTTTTGGAATTTTTAATTTATAACCCATTCGTACAGTTTTATGACAGACTAGTAATGTGGTATTACGTAATAATAATCAGAACCAATCAAGGCGTTGTTGGACTTCGCTTGCTGCTGCCCACCTCTGAAATACCTTTCGCCTATGATTCGTACTTTCTAAATCTTGAATAGCAATGTCGTCAACTTGAACAAACCGGGAGGCAATTGTTGCAGAAACAATAGCTTTCGCAAAGCAGGGCCAAATTGGCACCGAGGCCCTCCCTCGTGAACTAGTCAGCACCGAAAAATTCCGAAATCAATATATTTTTATTCAAAAAATCATCGAAATATTGTAAAATGTTTACACTTTAAACTAGTAATGCGATTCTTATACATTGTTACAAAGGTAATATAAACCAAGGTTATTTTACCAATCATATCGCGTGTACCATTTGGTTATTATATAATCTTCAATAATCACTGCACTGAGCCGTTGACAGCCACATGTCGTTTCCTTTTGTCCTGATGCTTACAAAATTTATTTTCAATTCATCGTTCAACTTGTTAACTGGGATATCTTACATGTCTTTCGTTTCGTACTTCACTGTCTTTAAAAATCCATCGCGAACACTGCAATGTCAATTCTTGTTTTTTGTTTCGCATTAGCATTTGTTTGGCCCTCTATAAAAAAAATATTTTAGATTCTATTGTGGCAACTCGAGTGAATGAAGTGGCGCTAGAGATTGAATTCGCCATTGTGAAAAGGAAACTTGCTCCTACGGTGAGAAAGCCAACCGATATTTGTCACATGCGAAAATATCGAAATCCAGCGCCCTAATTGGTTGTTTTCAAAATCTTCATATTTGGCACATATTAGCCGAGATATTGCTTATATTCGAGCGCCCTGTGTGTAGATACCAAAGTAGTCATATATTAAAATCCTATTGGTATACTCTCCAGGTTGCAGGAGGCCACGTGGACATGGCCTTTGGAGGAGATCAAGGAGGATCAATCAGAATTCCTTCTTCCTCGTGTGGAATTGTGGGATTGAAACCAACCAAAGGACTTGTTCCCTACACCGGAATAATACCCATCGAGTTTACGTTAGATCATGTTGGACCAATGGCACGAACTGTCCATGATACAGCTCTACTGCTGGAGGTAAGTTTACCAGCAGATATTTCTCTACATTGCACTTGTGCAATCTCTTAGACAGACTTATTTCATTCCCGTGAGGGAAAAATTTTTGACTTGGTACAAGGTTAGTAATTGTGTTGATCTAACAATAATTTACATTTACAAAAACAAGATTTATAGAAACCTTCCACCCGGTTTTCTACCTTTATTTCGAGGAAAGAAGAGTTCAACACCTCCAAATTGTCTTTCATCCGCAATAGTGTGAACATCAGAACAAACTGTACCCTACTAATCATATTAAAACATCGTGTGCAACGTTCGTTTTGTGTGGATCTTTTGTCAATAGACGATAGCCACTATTTCGTCGGGAATGTAAGTGAGTAACATGAGTGATGTCCGTAACTATATGCCTCGACTTCATGCGACCGTGTTGGCTTGGTGGCTAATAGTAATACATTGTTCAGCGAATTGTTCGCTGTATTTTGAGACCAGTGAGAGTTCTTGATCTGTTTTAAAAGCGGTTGGTCAGAAGCATGTCATGCTTCCACTCATTGAGTGGAACTATTTATCACAACATCATAACATTGTGCAGTAATATATTTTCTAGGAAAGAAAGATTGCGTTTCGTGTCAAGCTTGATGGCGAACTTTAATCAAAGTGATGATTACTTGTTAGTCGAAACTGTAAAATTAATCCAAAAAAATATTTAAAATTTTTGTATTATTATCTTTACGGTCCGTTAAACGTCTAAAAGGTGAGTGGTAGAACTGAAGAAAGAATGAATTACTTCTTTGGAGGAAGATGTTATTTATCGAGCAAAAAAGTGGTCATACCGAGATTCGAACTCGCGAGAGTAAGACTTGTTTTTAAAATTAGTCATGCAGTAGTCACATTCGCTGTTAGAGTGCCTTTTATTTATCGTAGAACACTGAACAAAATCTTTAACTAATTTATCATATGCAAAATAATCTGATGGCAAAAATTTACATATTTTTATGAAAAATGATCAACAATCTAGTCTTCAATATTGTAAATACCTTCACGTTCCAAAACTACAATAAATTCACAGTAACTTCGTCCTTAAAGGGGCAATATGCCATTATAGGAGTTCTATAGTAAATTTTCGTGTCGATCCCTCAAAACACACTTAAGAGACTGTATCGTAGTCTGCACTCTGCGTGAGCTTAAATTTATTCTATCGACGGAGATCGCAGTCAAGCAGTAATGTTAAGATGTCCGTTGGCGTTAACATCTTTCTATAAACATTCAGCGTAGCAATCACCATTCTGTGCAATTGATCACGATAAAAAATATTTCAAAAAAGAGTTAGGTCAATCCGAAATCAAGTTATTTCTAACTAGAACCTAGTCTCCCGAATTAGGACATTGTACCTTTGAAACCATGGCCATTTGATTGGAAGATTGAACTGCTGATATGATTATATTTCTTTTTACCAGGTTGTTGCTGGTTTTGATGAAGGCTTGGACCCTCGGCAGCCATCTGATCTTCTCAAATCGCACTCCTTTGTAGATAAGGTACTGATAGGCAATACGCTAGAAATTTAGCATGTTACTGAAATGAAATTTAAAAAAAAGCAAAAAAATTCTTCTTTTTCAGCTAACAGGAGAAATATCTTCATTGCGTATTGGAGTTCTTAAAGAAGGTTTTGGCCATCCTAATTCAGAAAAAGATGTGGATGATCTGGTACGGGAGTGCACGGAGCGGCTGGCTAAAGTATCGGGAGCATCCCTGGAGGAACTTTCTATACCGTGGCATCTGGACGGTAAAAAATCTTACATAAATGAATGGCTGAACTACGTGAAAATAGCTTTGTTAGTGTACCAAATATTATTAGGTGTTCGGCATAATCCAGGTTTTGCAACCGTAGACAGCCGGTTCGTCCTTACTACTATATTTATATCTATTTTTGGCAACCTCGTTCCCAGAGTCTTTTCCTTAGAGTTGGGTTACCCAGGGAACGAGGTTGTATTTTTGACTGATAGGTGTTGAAATATGTTACTTACGAAACAGCACTTTGTACGTCATCTAATTTCTGTAGTAAAGTACAATTTTTTCTACTATTGAATGAATCTGGTCAGTGTGTTCAGATGCCCAGTGTGAGGGATAGTAGTTTGAGAAATCATTGGATAAAATGTTTTAAATTAAAGTTTTTTTTTTTGAAACTTCACAATAACGGCTATTTAGTTTGTTTCTTGTGCAATCTTTCCTTGTCGCATCGATAAAGTGGCGTTTCAGTAGTTTTCTAACTAACTCAACCACCTTGGGTTGTATAAATTGTGTTGCAATTTAAGGTCGCTCAAACCAATTTCAATATTTTCACAAGACTTCGTTGTTTGAAAATTAACACTACAACACTTTATCACGTGACAGCAATGTTATGGTACCATGTGAAACACAAATTATTGCTGTATAAGATCCAGTTGTTTTCTTGATGATGTATTAAGTTACTATGGAAACAGAAAAGCCTTGCGAAAACACACAATATTTTGGTTTTAGTTGCTCGTATCTAACCCCAGTTTTTTATTGCACTAACTTGGTCAGCATTTCAGAATAAAGCTTTCTGCAGAGTTCAAAAAAAATCCTTCAGGGTGGATTCAGAGAGCTACCTTAAATATTTAGTTATTTATGGTGGTTTTGAATTTGCTCTGTGTTGATTAGATTTCAGAAAAATGAAAAATGGGATCACCGTGTTTGTTTTTGAGATATGAGTAGCAAAAGTTAAAATATGGGGTGCTTTGCAAAGCTTTCTTGTAGTTGTGGTAACTTTTTGCTTCACAAAAATGACCGAATCTTTTTCAGCAATAATTGGTGTTTGATATGGCACCAAAACATTGCTGGTAAGTGATAAGGTGTTGCAGTGTCAATTCTTCTAATAACAATTAAGGTCTCTTGAAAGTGTTGAAACTTGTTTGAGCCACCTCAAAGAAATTAAAGCTTGTTCTGTTTGTTTTTTTTCAACTGTTTCAGTCCCCAAAAAAGTTGCTTTATGTCTTTTGAGATAAATTTATGAGTTGGTAATAATTATACTAGCAAAACATGCCTGAAAATTAGATGTTCAAAAGGGATTCAAGCCTCAATCGGACCCTTGTTTGTCAGATACAAACCAACAGCCTCCATACCGAATGGATTCGGCCCCAAAGCCAGCATAAATTAATACAAGTCTAGTAATTCATATCAAAGAAACTAATTTTACTTTGGTGATTACATTTACAGATATCCAGTTAAAAACCTAGCTATACGAGTTTACTAACAGTTAATCTTTCATTGTGTTTTGTTTTCAAGGTCCCAAAATATTCAGTGGAATAATATCAGACGGTACTACGCGAGTGATGCTGGATGGTGCAGGTAGATAATAATATCAGACGGTACTACGCGAGTGATGCTGGATGGTGCAGGTAGATAATAATATCAGACGGTACTACGGGAGTGATGCTGGATGGTGTAGGTAGATATTATTTCGGAAAAGACGAAAGTTACTGAACGATTAGGAGGTTAAAAGTGGATGGTGATTTAAAATTGCAATTCTACTACACAAATATGTTGCTATTTAAACGATTCAGTACAATTACTTCTTTTTATTTTTGACAGTAAAATTATATGGCTAGGCAATTCTGTGCTTGCTAAATTACTTTAATTTGCCAATGTAAGCGTTCCATGGAATTGAGGAGCACGCATTTTATTTTGCACGAAACAGATCGACTCTTGCTTCAAATTTGTTCAGTTAAAATCGATCGATAATTACTCGACATTCGGGAAAAAAAGCTTACACGTGATTTTCCGATAAATATGGCCCGATTAGACAAATATGGCATGCTCTACATTCTGTACACGTGAATCCTCGACAAATGTGGTCATCGGATAACCGTCGGTTCCTCACGTGACGGAAAGTAATATTACTGGAGAAAAAGAGGATTTCTGTCGTTGCATGTGCCTAGCCCGGTCGACGTGTGATTTCAGTAGAATTCTCGCTAAGTTTTTTCTCTTGTTTACGTACATTTGAAAATAATTTTTCAGCAGATTGAAATAGTAGGTGTTCTTATTTGTATTTTGTGGTCTCATTGAGTAGTTCTGGCATGTTTTTTTTTTATATGTTATCGTTATCACAATTCTGAACAAACCAAAGAAGCAGCTAACGCAAGAAGACTATCACTCGAGCTATGAAAAATTCTAAAAACCGCAGTAAAAGAAAGATGCGCAAATGTGTTCCCGCCCACATTTCATAACCTTTGGTTACTCCAAATTAAAATATTATTTATACTGAACGAAAGAGCTAGCATTTTTTAAAACAAAAACGCATGAAAATATTGTAAATTGTGCACGATAGATGGACTAACATGAGAAACAGTACAGTAAATTACAGGTTGTTCAAGTACGTTGTTATTCATCGACTTATGAGTACAAATCAACTAAAACTTTGATTCACAGATTTTGATGTCGTTTCCAATAACTTTTCTCCTAAACTAGGTTTCGGAGCAAGTGCCGAGGGTTATTACGTCACTAGTGTCCAGGAATCACTTGCACGAGGTATCAAATGCCGTCCGGACGATATGTCCATGAGTACCAAATTAATGTACTTTCTGGGTAAATACCTACAACAGGAGTATCACGGAGTGTTTTACAGTAAATGTCAGAACCTCGCCAGAGAACTCAGGAAGGCTTATGACGACGCGCTGGAAAACTGTGACGTAATCATCATGCCGACTTTGCCGCTGAAGGCGCCAAAATTTCCCGCCGCTGACTTATCACTGGAAGGTGAGTTTACTTAGTAGGAAGAATGGGAAGATATATGAATGAAGAAAGTAAGATTGCAAATGGTTATATTCTTAAACCCCATTTAAAAAAAAATAAAGCTATACAATCAAAAAACACAAATAATCATTAAGAATTAATATATTTGAGTTGGTAAAAAAGAATTTTAAAACCAATTTGTTATATTTTTGCTGCTTAAAGTAGCTAAAAAACGGCTAAGTGGTTGCAGGTGTCTCGAGACGTGACAAATTTGACTCAGATGACGTAGTCAGTTGTTCCAATTAGACGGGTCAGGGTTTGTTTCTTCTTGTGTGCTTTGCTGGTAGCAAAAACATTCTATCCTTTACCGAGTCCCTTTCGCTTTCAAACTCTCTTTGATTTCTTCTCCGCCATGACATTTGAAACCTCAGAAGTGCTGGCAACGTCGTATCCGTTATTAAAAATATGATCTTTGTTCGTGTGCAAAGTGGACACATATTGAAGTTCCGTTTTCGAGATTTTAAACTGCCAAAGTATTACATAGAAGCGCTTTTTCTCGTTCATAAGACTGCATATTTTCAAGACTACAAGAACTTCAACTAAAATATGAGCCAAACTTGTTTTTTACTTTATAAGCACTTTAACGCGTACGTTAATCGGTATGTTAATGAGACGCGTAAAATTTTGACATGTTTTAACACGTTTCTCTAAACTCCTTTCTTCGTCCGGAGCCTCGAACAGTTTTAAACATGAATTAAAGTTCCTCTCTGTAGATTGATTCCAAATGATAGATTACATTAAATGGGAAAATCCCAGTTAACATAACACGTTAAACATTGCTATGGCCATGATAACAGTGACAAGGATTTACTTTTTTATTGGAACATTTTTAAACTCGCGGCATGGTGGCGCAGTTGGTAAGATCTCTTCCAAGATTTGAACATCTGTGTGACCTTTTTTGCCACTAATGCTGACTCAGCTTTCCATCCTTCCGGGGTAGGTAAATGTGTACCAGCGTCTGCTGGGAGCTAACTTGCGATGGATTAGTTTCCCGTTCAGGGAGAGTGAAAGAGTTACTTCCGGCTTCATGATCCATTCGGAGTGTAGGGGCCTTTAACTAGCTATTCACCTATTACATTATTGCTCGGAAAATTTCAAAACTTGCAGAAAAATCTCATGGTAGACGCGCTTCACCCATCTTAACTGAGATTTAATTCCTATAATCTACAATCTAGTCTTTGCGGGACCTAATAAAATCTCAGGGGCGGATCCAGCTTTTTTCAAGGGGGGTGCGATTTTTAATTATAGCCGTATAAAAACAGACTACTTTTTCTCAAAAACGTATAATCTACCAAATATAAAAATAATGTTACATTGGTTGCGTAGGAGAAACGGATTTTATCTTCTCGTGGCGGTGAATTAAGTAATATGCCACTCGTCGTGAGCTTTGCTAAAGAGAGATCTTTTCAGCACTCGATGATAACATCCGTATTATACCCTCCGATAACTTTATACATACTTCAAAATAGATCTCTAATCGATCTTATCTCCTTTTTAAAGAAAATAATCAATTGTTCGCTTCATTTTCAACACGAACGGAAAGTAAACACTTTTTCTTGGTCTTCGATAATGGCTCTTGCTTGACGGTGATTGATTCTAAACCCTGCCAAACTTACAAGCAGTCACAAAAGCGTGATTTTTCCCGCCACCACAGGCATCCCGGTCTTAAAATAGCAGGCGTGCACGGTGTGTGCTGTTTTTTTTCCCATCACAAATAAAACCACAGTCTCAACAATCAAAAAACGTTTATATCTGAAAGGGGATTTCAAAACATCGTCCAAAAGGGTAGGAGGGAGGAGGGGGGGAGAGAGGGGAGGCGTGCGCACCCAACGCACCACCCCTGGATCCGCCCCTGAATCTGAAATAAGAAGTAGAGAACTTGTAATTTTGATATAATGGTAGGAAATTTGCAAGTGTGACAAGCGTGATTAATTTGTGTATGTTCACTTGTGCATGACCTTTCTTGTCATAGTGATTATAAATGTTTTTGCTTTGTGCTTTTATCTCCATGATGTAATGTCTATTTTTGGTGTTACTTTTGTATGTAATTTATGAACATGCAAAGATGGTGGACATTGTTTGACATACAACAGTTATTTGGAAATTGAATACTGTATAAAGCTGATAAAGAATTTTAAAATAAATGTGTTTTAGTCAGACTAACTAGACAATGAATATAAAAATCTCAGGAGTTTTTAAAAAAGAGTTATGTTGTGAATCCAATTTTTAGTGAACTAATGCAAAAAAAAAAAGTAATGAAAAACTTTTAAAGAAAGTCTTTTATAGTGGTGCCTGGCTACTAAGTCAGTAAACTCAAAAGTCTCAAGCGAGCTCAATAGAATATAATGTTTATAAGTGTGTTCCGGACGGCTGATTCTGAACTGGCGTTGTCCTAGTAGCAAACACATATATAAAATCAAAACAAGAAAATATGTCCAGTCCCTGAGCTCGTTTGAATGTTCAAATGCCCGGCCCTCGCTTTCCCTTTTGTTCAAATTTCCGCTCCCCTTCTCCCTCTAACCCCCCCTCGCCAACCCCCTCCTCCTTCATCCTTTCATCCCGGGAAAAGGCTTCTGTCAAATATAGCCGAAATAAAGTGAACAAAGCAAACTAACGTGTGGGTTCACTTAGAGCATATTTACAAATGTAGTTACAAACTTTTCTTGTGGAGTTGCAAATGAACATGTTCATGTTGAGTTCGTATGGAGGGTTATTGTTCAAACTTATTCAATCCTAGCTAAACGTTAATTAACTTACTCAATCTTAGCTAAACGTTAACTAACTTAATCAATCTTAGCGAAACGTTAACTAACTTGCTCGTTGGCACGTACACTTTGCCGGTTGCTACTAGTAGCAAATATTTATATTTATCCGAAGTAATCATCTACAATCCCTGATGATATTTCCTTATGTTTTGAATATAGAATACATGCTCGCCGCATTTCAAACAATAAACAACACCAGTCCGTTTGATGTGAGCGGTCATCCTGCTCTTACAATCAACGCTGGATTCTCGGATGATCTCCCTGTGGGAATGATGATCGTTGGAAGACGATTTGACGATGCAGCCGTGCTGAACGTTGCGTATGCCTGGGAGAAAATACGAGACCGTAATCCAGCCTTGTTCACAAAATATAGTTCAAAGACAGTTTAGACAGCTAGAAATCTTTATTGCTTGCTGTTATACCTTCTTTAAGCTTTAGCCCTTGGATACGAGACTGATATGTTAAACAGGAGGTAGGAAATTAGTTGGAATTTGTAATAGTTAAATATAAAATTATATTTTAACAGGGTCGTAGCAAGCCTTTAGAAACTAGGGGGGCAAAATTTTTTAAAGTACCTCTTTGTAATTGAAAAGTACAGGGTTTTGGGTTCGGAGGACGACCAAAACGCCACTTAAAAAGTGGTTTTGCGCTGTTTCAAACATCTTCGCTGTTATTTACCTCGTTCAATTTCCAAAATGTTGCCGAATTTTTCTAGAGTCGAATTAATATAGTGGACTGTACTTAAGTTCAGAAAGAAAAAGAAAAGGAATGACTCCTTTCGGAATACTAGAAAGATTTTTTTTTTCAATCTTCCGAGTAATTTTAGTGTTTTAACTTTTTGGGGCAAAAAACTGGGGGGGGGGGGGCACGGGGCCCCCCGGCCCAACTCCATACTACGGCCCTG
>JAOBAY020133430.1:0-15731 GCA_025331085.2 Zoanthus sociatus
ATATGTACGTTTATTTTTTTGAGTAAATTTTCCACCCTATACGGGCCCTAATCGGGCCTGTACGATTATTAGTTTTCGGCTATTTTCATCCTATACGAACCTTATTTGGGCCTGTATAACTATTAAAATCCAACGATATTTGTCAGCAGCTCTTCTGAAGAATAAAGTACAGAAAAATATCTGTTGTCTGGTTTGAAATATCAAAGAGCTCTGAAAGTATGTTTATTCCATCGAGAATGCTCTCGTTCAAATTTTTTCCATTCGTACCTAGTGCCCAAAGCTCTGGACGGAATGGATGAGTAAAGAAATAGTATATAGAGCTATCTATCTTAAACTGTTATACTGCCCTGTACTATCATTGACATTTCAAGATGTTTCTACCCTATATACTATTATTATGCCCTATACTATACTAAAGCCTTTCATATATTGTCCACCCTATACTACTCTTTTGCCCTGTATGCTTATTCGGAAGTTAAGAGTAAGTAACAGGATAAAATTGTGAAGTATAATAAAGTAATTAAGTAATTACACTGCCTTTTGTAATGAACATATCTTAGTTTGATTCTTATAAATATGCCTTTCCCATTAGTAGTTGTTTCTTCAATCCACGTAGTTTTTAGATAATCATTTTTTAAAATTATTTGATGCGTTATATTCAAATACTTCTCTTTTCTTAAAGTTAACCTTCAACAGAAGGTCAGATGGTAGAATCGAACTTTTGGTATCTCTGGAGATATGATTGTTATATCTCACTATGATCAGTTAGTTTTTTATCCAATATATTATTTAAAACTATCTGTTTAATTTGATTTCTCTGTAGCAATCTTAGTTGCTGCAAGACTACACGGGTTCTGTAGAACCATCAAGGAGGTTGTCAAAGTTGTGCGAATCAGCGATACTACAATCAGAAAACGTTTGGGTGAATTCATGGACACACCATCTAGTCAGCTAACCATTGACGAATTTCAGAAAATTGACTTAGAAGAAGAGCAGGATCCGCCATGTTTTACCCAAGCAAGAAAGAAGGCCAAGCAACAGGCTGAAGAGCTTAATAAACCTGAAATAACTAAAGAACTAGAGACCTTTAGGAAATTGATGGATGCTATGCTTGGAATCACGGGCAATCAAGAAGCAGAGATGGATTTGTCTGATAAAACAAATCAGCAAACTACAAACCCCAGAACATCTGGTCAGTGTAGTGAAAATGTTTTGGTTTCACAGCCAGTGACGTTACAACCGTCCGAATCAGTGGTTCAGTCAGATACGCAATCCATAAGTACGTCTGCAGTTAATCTTCCGATCAATGGAACAACAGACGGTAATTATGCGTCAACCTGTTTTTACGATGAGGACAGAGTAGTTGGCATAGATTGTAAGATCTCTGCCTTCCAACCTACTATCTTGCAAAGTCTCGGGTTCGAACCTCGACTCTTCCGAGTTTTGAATCTTTGTGTAAACTTTCTTTTTAGCAAAGCTAACTCAGCTTTCCATCCTTTCAGGGTAGGTAAATGAGTACCAGCATTTGCTGGGAGCTAACCTGCGATGGATTAGTGTCCCGTCCAGGGAGAATCAAAGACTCTCATCTGCTTTCAGGACAGTACAGAAATCGGAGATAAGCGCCGGCTTTACGGGCCACGTGGTTCGAAAAAGGATTTAGCTTTTTTGCTGTAATAAATTTTCTGTTCGTAATCCTTTGCTGAAAGGCCGAATCCAGAGATTTTACCAACTACACCAACCGTGCTGCCCAATAACAAGCTATAAAACATTGTTTATCATAGTTTTATTCACAGCTAGCAATATAGCATTAACTAAGGCCGGATCACAATCAGACTTTTATTGCTCCTCTTGTATCTTACCTTTTCCGATCAAGGATTTAGGTTTAGGAAAATACACTTATATAGAAAATTTTCGATGAGGGTGGATAACTGATCGCTCTCTTGACAATTTTGGAAGCTATGCAAAAAATAGCAGAGATGTTTTCTCTTATTTTTAATCGTTCTCTTAACTAAAGAGCGTTGGGTTAATTACTATCAACAGATAAATTTTTAGATGCTCTGTTATATTCACTAGTGGTATTTATGCTTGTTTGTGCTATCTATGATCTAGATAATCCTAAGTCCACGGAAGATGAGACAGGAGAGCTGGACCTAGCGGGTCTGGATGATACAGAACTCGATAAAGTAAGTATGTAAGATTTTACATGGTGCAATCTTTCTAAAACCATTGAATTGTCGTTCAGAATAGAAAAATGTTTGTGAAAGTGGAATCTCTTCTATTGTCACGCTATTTGGATTACTAGATGTTATGATTTATTTGCTTGCGGTATTACAACTAGCCTTAGATTAATTTGTGTAAAATCAACCAAACCATGTAAATTGTAAATTATTCCTGCAAAGTCTGGCTTGCTGGTCCTTTAACCCATTATATGATTATTGCAGGAAGGCAGTACCCTTTTTCACTTGTTACTTTTCATTATTCGATCTATAGTTTGTCTAACTTCTAAGGGTAGATAAAGAGAATTGTTGTTGTTGTCACAATCTGTAAGTCACGTACGATTAATTCTAAAGGAAAGGTTTGGTATCTAGTTTCCCATTAAAAAGGATTTGAATTTGGTGAAAGAATGGCAGTGAATTTAGGTTACAATAAAGATTGTTTTATTATATATTTATTTGTTTGTTTATTTATTCATTCTTTTATCTAAATTGTTCATTAGTTATTATTGCTTGTTATGCTTTCTTAGACACTTTGATTTTTCTATTCAAGCTGTTTTTTTAACCATTCAAGGTTTTAATCTCGGATCAATTAGACCATAGTTTTTTGTTTAACGGATGTTTCTTGCTTACATGTTCGCAATAAAGTAATAGTTTATACACGAGTACTTTGTGTTCTCTTTTTCAGTGTTTACTTACAGAAAAGGAGGTAGAACTGAAAACCAAACTTTGGATGGAAGATAACAAAGAGTACCTTGAAAAGCTAAAAGGTATCTGTAAAGTTCTGTATAAATAAGTACTCCTTTTCCCGTCCTTTGATATCGTCAAAATATTTATTTTTTATCACTTCAGTTTTTTACATACGCTATTATTGATGTGCTGCTTAATCTTTCCCTTTATTGAAACATCTTTTCTTGTTATCTGATAACACCATTCATATGAATGACAAATAATAAATATTAAGTACTTGACTTGACTTTAGTTGCGAAGGAAGTAGTCGACCATTCTTCCTAGCCTGAGGCTAATGTTTAATCGCTTAACTGCTCAGATTTTGGTGTTAAAGTCTGAATTTGCAGAGGGAGGAAAACCGGATTATCTGTTGAAAAACACTCGGAGATCAGATTGAGATCGACAAAACGTGACAACTCCAGGAAATGGACTGTTCAGTGTCAGGCTAAAATCCCCCTCTCTCCCAGTTAAGAATTGCAACTGATTTAGAAGGCAAACCAGTTGGCTATTTACAAAGCACAGTGAATTTGCTCTTTGTATCACCAAGGACAAATCTATTCGGTAGTCCTAGGCGGGGATTTGAACCCGGGTATTCTGTATTCAAACTCCTCAACTCTAACCACCGAGCCACGCTGTTTTCCTACCTTTTAACATGTGATTATTTAAGCTTAAGACTCTATGTATTTCTCTTATTATCCTCACATGGTTTCACACTTGAAGGTTTATAACCATGTCACTTGGTACACTCACTTGTGGAACATCTTGTCAACACTTAATGATAAAATTTATAAATTTTCGCAACGTTGAAGCGTTCTGAATTGCTAAATACTCTTAGATAAATATGTCGTTTATCATTCTTTTTAATAAAAACTGGGATAATTTCGATAATTTTTGAATGTTTCTGCTAACGAATCCTATTGGTTCTTTATTTTGATAAATATTTTGACGAAAATAAATTGTTTTTACGATTTCATGCAAAATATTTGTCATTAGGTGAACACTACGCTGTTTCCTTGATAAGTACACAGTTTTCCGATTCTACTTGACATTAATGGCACTTTTGAGTTTACTAAAGGGCGTTTCTTCACCGTGTGTTAGAAAAAGAAGAAAGAGAAGCAAGAGAAAGAGAAGACGGAAATAAACAAGAACCAAAAAAAGTAAGTGGTGTTTGTTCAAAATGTCAGTTTGCGTTCAGACGAAATACGCAAAATTCTTGTGTACGGGACTGTCTCTAAATATATATATTCTTCAGAATTCCTATTTTTCAGGGAAAGCTCCTTGATTTTTCCCTGTTTGTGTCAGAAGCTTGCCGGAAAGCTCAAGTTATCCTCATTCAAGAACCGTCGTTAACTGTTTAGTTAAGCTAGTTAATACAATGGATTTTCCGGTCGTTGCTTCAAATAGAGCAATTTTGAATTCCCAGTCGCAGCTGATTTAAATGTTTGCGGATTAATTTTAAACTGTCTTAGCCTCGTTTTGTTAAATATTCAAATATATACTATATGTACACACAGTTGTAAGTAGTGTAAAATTACATTGGAATTTAGGAATATTTAACTTCATACTGAGGCTAATACTGTACAAATTGAGTACGACGTCATTGTTGTCAGAGGCAACTGCAAATTCAAAAATAATCTATTGTGTTCATAGGATTCGATAATGCTTAGTATTTTCCATTCTTCTCATAGAGACGGAAATACACTAAGAAGAAACCACAAGGACCGGCGACCACTGCTGGTGAAGCCATAGAAAAAATGTTGGTGGAGAAAAAAATATCAAGTAAAATTAACTATGAGGTGCTTAGGGGTCTGGAAACGAGTCAGCTGTCAAACAAGAAGTCTGAATCCGAATTACCGCTGAGCAGTACTCCACCTGAGGAAGCGAGTGAAGAAGTGGTTTATGAAACGCCAGAATTTCGTGTTCCAGCGGTTCCTACCAGGAGAGGAGGGAGGAAACGGTGAGTTCACAAACAAGAAAGAAGTCGCCATAGGCAAACTTCCATTTTACTATGCGTTATACGAGTTTCATTTTCGTTTGAAATATTTACGTTATTTTGTTTCTCCTCGATTTTGATAAAATCCGAAAGCAAAAGATGAAGAATGGTTGATTTAAAGTTTGTTAACTTCTTGACAGAAGTGTTTATACCTATATTCACTGTGGTTTTTAGAGAATATCACTAGTAAGTCAAGTAAGTATATAATTCATCTTTGAACCACAGTTGAGCATTTCAAATTGATCAACGGGCAAGTTTTCTACCTGTTGCCGAATTTAAGTAAAAGCTGTAAGTTCACATACACATTTCTCGAATTTTTGTAGTATTTAATTTACGTCATTTTCAAATCAAGAGTATAGATTTATTTTTGCCTTTCAGGGTGGTTAAATGGATTAACACAAGGTTAACAAAATTTAGTAAGGGTACCTTTTAGGAGATGTGGCATAGTCGCTGTAAGTTACCCTAACCAGCTTCCATATTACTCGCATGGTTAGGAACAATCTGATAGCTGTACTTGGAAATCACAATGAGAGAACATTTCATTCCTCCGCCTCCCCCTTATTCAGTTGAGAAAAATATTCAGGTGCCCCTTCCCTCCCATGCAGGAGGTACTCGCCAGACGTTTTTGTGGAGGCGTGCCGTTCGACATTCATAAACCTGATCCCGTTCTAGACTAGCATTGGTATTGCATTTCATTAATATCAGTTGTGAAATTGCTATCCTTTCAACTCGGATTACATCAAAAAGCAAACAAATGGGACAAGAAATATACCTGAAACAGATGAAGAAACTGTCTATTTGCAAATGAATTTTAAACAGAGGTCAGGTCTGTGAATCAGGAAAGTTGAGTGTTTGAAAAAAAAAACTCCAACCCTGTACTGAACGGTTTGTAAATATTGAAACCATTTGTGAAAAAAAAACTACCCTTTAAAAAATTATAACTTATTCTAGACAAAAATTTTTTTGATTTACACACCCCGTTTAGGACTGGATAATTTGAAAATTTTACCTTGAATAACAACATATACCCTCATTGTCAGTATTTAACAGTACCGCCTGGGGCTGTCCGTTAAAGTGATATTGACCTTAACCCATACAGTGTATAACATGTATAAAGTTTTGTCTTTTCTTCCAAAAATGTTTTCATATCATTAAAAACGAGGGGCACATTTTATTTCTTCCATTCTGTTTTGCATTGCTCTGAGTATACTTGTTCTTAACAACGACTATTTTTACTTTATTTTTAGACAAATGCTTGCACCACTAAGTACAGTCAAGAAAACAAAGGTACAGTTTTAGAATTCTTTTATCGCGTGAGAAATTAGTGCTATTTAAAGTGAAGTTTTAACTTAACTAAATGTTATCAGATTCAAAGGTAAAAAAATCATGTGCAATTGAAAATCTTGATATGAAAACGATTTATTAACTAATAATATTTACTATTTTTTACCATTTACCATTTAAGAAGCATTATAGCCAAAATGAATCGGAAAAAAGCAGGTTAGTGTTTCCACACGTATTTGAACCTCGAGCAGTGTTTCCAAACCGTATAAACCGTAATATAAGACTAATAAAATATGCTTCTTTTTTACCTTTCCAAAGTACTGAATTGCAACTGTTTAGAACTGCTCTTATCATAAGCTAAACAAAGAAAATTTTATTCCTTAAACTGTTCTAGATATCTGAACCTAGTTTATCCCACCGTGAGGTTGTGGATAACCGAAAGGTTTTCGGTGCAGTTGTTGTGGAGACTGGACCTGTGGAGTATGAAAAGGCCAGCGAGGGGACTGGGACGAAAGTTATAGGCCTCAGGGAAGAGGAAGACATTTTTGATGAAGACGAAATGGAGGAAGAAGAACCTGTGAGTGCCGCACAGTTGATGGGCATCGATAACGAAGGTAAATTTGTATTGTATCATGCAAGGGTGTGTGCAGTGAAAGACAAATTGAGCAATTTATATGAAGGTGACGGTACAGATAAAGTGAACAGTGATGGAGCCGGTATATGGTATATGTGAATTGGGTATAAGTGAAATAGATTTACGTTGAGGCAAATAATGATAAAGAAATTAAGGAGCGAGTAATTTAGGGTTGTGGTGTTTGGTTTAGAGATGCAGGATGGAGCAAATTGGAGTTAGACAAAAACAAGAATAGGAAAATAATAGGACCAAAGTAGGGTTTGATAATGTGGGACTGGAGCAGTTTGGAATGTAACAAGTAGGATGGAAAAAATTCGGAATGGAGCAAATAGGGATGGAAAGATAATAGAAATGGAAAATGGTAGAGATGGAGCAGTTTGGAATGGAAGATGAAGGACTGAAAGAAAGCTGTTGAGGATGGAGGAGGTAGGGATGGAACAAGTAGGAATGGAGGAGGTAGGGATGGAACAAGTAGGAATGGAGGAGGTAGGGATGAAACAAGTAGGAATGGAGGAGGTAGGGATGGAACAAGTAGGAATGGAGGAGGTAGGGATGGAACAAGTAGGAATGGAAAAAGCGGCGATAGAGCAAATAGCGATGGAAAGACGATGGGAATGGAAGTTGATGGGGATGGAGCAGTTTAGTATGGAATGACAAGAAATAGAAAAGTTATGAATTGAAAAAATAGGGATGGAAATATAATAGGAATGAAGACTGGTATAGGTATAGAACAGTTGGGGATAGAACATTTATGAATGGAACAAGTAGGGATGGAAAATATATAGCGATAGAACAAGTAGGGATGGAAAATATATAGCGATAGAACAAGTAGGGATGGAAAATATATAGCGATAGAACAAGTAGGAATGGAAAATATATAGCGATAGAACAAGTAGGAATGGAAAATATATAGCGATAGAACAAGTAGGGATGGAAAATATGTAGCGATAGAACAAGTAGGAATGGAAAATATGTAGCGATAGAACAAGTGGGGATGGAAAATATATAGCGATAGAACAGGTAGGGATGGAAAATATATAGCGATAGAACAAGTGGGGATGGAAAATATATAGCGATAGAACAAGTAGGGATGCAAATAAAGTAGAAACGGAAATTTGTAATGATGGAGTTAGTAAGAAAATAGGAATGGGAACTGGTAAGAAAATATAGAGATTATCCTGGAACAAGTAGGAATGGGGAGATAACCGAACAATAGCATGTCGGGAAAGAAAAATTAGAGATGCACATTCTGTAAGTGCATGATTTAGCCAAAGTTACCTTTTGGTTGTCAACATTTTTAACATACAAATATAATGTCTATGTCAATTATTTGTGAATAATCATTTCATTTATATTTTCAACTAAGATCTTTCCTGTTAATTTCTTTGGGTTTTTTTCTTGTTCTATAGGTTTGGAAGATGATTATGAAAACTTTGAAGACGATTATTGACCAACTATATTAATAATTAGTAAAAATAGCTGTTGGAAATGTTCGAATTTCCTTTTTGACAGCATGTGAATGTGGGTAAAAAACCTGTTTTGAAGCTGTAACTTATTTTATTAGCCATTTAAGATACTAACATTGAGAAGCCTGTTCGCTCACAACCTTACTTAATGTCTGGTTTAAGTGTCAATGAACTAAAAACACATTTTCTCAGTGATTGTAAAATATTCGTTAAATTCAAGCTCATGTTTGAGATCAGTAAGAGATTTACGAAGTTATGCTCACTTAAATTTAGGATTTTGTGGTCAAAAAATGGTAACCCTCACGCTTTGTCATAAAACCACGTGACAACAGCTGGTGACGTAATATGGAAGAGAATAATAAAAGATAGGAATAAAGTTGGCGATTTTTGTGTTACTGATACCCTTAACAGGCGAAGGTGACAAAATACCAAAAGGAAAGGTTTCAGGCTTTGCAAGATTCGATGTTTAAGGTAAAGTGAATTAATATTGTTCAAAAACATTAACCTACTCCAAAGACCCAACATGAAATCGAAAGTGCACATCAGGCGCTCTGACAAACAAACATAGCGAAATTGTCATGGATGCACGTTTGATTGAGCTTTGAATAAATTGATCTAAAGCGTTCTTTAGCGCTATTTTAGAGTTAAACAGCAAATGTTGTTTATGCTACCAAGATTTCTTCGGGATTTGAAATAACATGTCCATCTTAACAACACTGAAATCATTTGTTACCGTGCCGAGGCCGTAGGCCGCTGGCACGGTCTTAAAATGCAACGATGTCGGCCGATGTTACATTTGTGCCTGTGAGCCGCAGCCCGAAAGTAAGGTGGGCTCTGTCCATACCGAGCGGGCAGCGATTACTTAGCGATAAGATCTGAAAGCTTGGACTAAACAGATTTAATAAAACTCTAAGCCAGGCACGGTAGTAACCACGAAGTGGTTCTAGTTTAGTCTTTGAGTTGGCAGCATCAATTCGATTTTCCTTGTTTATGTTTTAATAATACTTAAATCTCTTTTCAGACTTTAAAAACTCTGTTTTATATTTAAAAATACAGCATTTGCCTAAAAACAACATCTGAAATTAGGAACATTCTCCTTTAACAAGCATTAAAACCCCCAAAGTGTACAAAAAGCTTTCGAGAACCATTCTTTTCTTGGTCCCTAGCTTTTAAAATAGAAATCTTTGTTTTTGTCATCTATGAGATTTCTCCTCAAATTAAGTTACTCGATCGGGGCAAACTGTCGATCAAAGTGAAATCAATGTGCAAAACCGATATAGCTTTTCTAAGTTTCCCCCACATGACGCAAAACAATTAACTGATTTCGCAATAAACTCGACCCAGTTTCTGGCCCTTTTTAGGCCAAAATAACCAACTGCATATTAAATTGTCAATTTTTATCTTACACATTTCAAACTTTGGAATCGTACGTTCAAAACGTTCTATTTTATAACAGTGCATAGGAAATCACTTACAGTGACACGAGAAAACGTGAACGCCTGAAATATGTTTATTTTGGCATGATTCCCGTTATTTGACAAAACCTGTGGCGGCTTTAGATTTTTTGGATATTTGATTTAATTTGATTTTCAGCGTATTCTGGCTGTTAGCTCTGAGACTGCTGACAAAACGGAACAGAATAGTGCATGTATTTGTCGTTTCACAGAAGACTGGCGCTCAAGGCTGTTGTTGTTTTCAAAATTTCACTGGCGCCCTTCGTTTTCGACAATGTCAAGTTACCTACAATCCGCTTCTCTTAAATAAAACAATATGAACTCCACAAAAAGTATCAACGATTTGCTAAACGCTGAATGCTGGATACAACTCAACTTCCTCTAATCTAAGGCAACAGATATTTCTGAACTAGTTTCAAACTTTAACTACGAAAACTGTTTGTAGTGCATGTTTGCGTTCCTTTGTTTAGAGTTTTACAAAGAAAGATAGCTAAAGAACGCAACAGTTTGCGTGCTATTCTTAGGTTCAGCAGTAGAGATTGACAAAGTTGGATGTGTTTCAGGGTTTCAGAAAGGGATGAAATTGGCGATCACTATAGATGATCCAGAAATAGGCCGATTCTAGTGCAACTGGTAGAAGAAATTGTCGTTGCGTGAGCGCTCGTATATAACGATCGCAAAAAAGAAAGTTACGCCGATGAAATAAAAAAGAAAACTTCCAACAAAACCTGAAAAAAAACCCGATTCTTTTAGCCTGGGAAATATTGTTTTTTACCTTGCAATATCGTTTACAGCAAATTTTGAATTTATTTTGGTTTCGATCAAGCCTGACTTTTAGCGATGTTCTGTTGCAGTTTTAGCGCGTGCAATCCTCAAACATGATTGGTTAGAAGACAATAGACATTCCTGACATGTTTATTCATATGGTATTAGTATATGGGGTTAAGCTAAAAAATCACACATAGACAAATTACTCAAACCCAAAAAAAAGATTTTCGATATATATATTTTGTTAACAAAAGAGATGGTGCTATACCCTTATTTGTGAAAGCTAATATCCTTCCAATTACCTTAAGTTCTGTTGAGTTCACAGCCAAAATAATGTATTACGTGGCCTCTACAACCGTGCTCCACCTAATATTGTTAACCTATTTAATTTTGTTGGTTCAGTTCATTCCTATAACACAAGGTCATCAAGCTCAAAAAAATGTTTAAAAATTCATATTTTTGTGAAATGTTTTTGTTCAGTGACTTTATTTCCTTCTTAGACAAAAATTCTTCCCAGATGGCCCCTACATCAGATTACCATTTCCTTGACTATGGCCCACGCCAATGCCATGTTATTGCACTCCCACAGCGATAACAGATCTCACACAACAATCAATCAATAAAAATTTTACGTTGTTCTAACAGTAAATTTTATCTCCCTGCTTCACGGAATAACACTTCCTAAGAAGTACCACTAAAATACAAAAAAAAATCAATCACACCAAATAATTTGATTTAAGATAGTAGATTATTTAATAATTGATAACGGTTTTTTTATTTTCTATAAACAATAAAATCTTCTAGACATCTCATCAAATAATCAAATCAAAACGATTACTTATGTATTATGCTATTTACAGTTTGAAGTGCGTTAGTAAAACGGGTCCTGAACAAAAAAAACAATATCAAAATCTTTCTATAAAATGAGTTTCAAATATTAAAAATCGTGATAGATAATTGCAATGCAAGAACTTCGTTTATTAGATATAAACGAGAAAGCAAAAGTAGAGAAATCTTATTTCGTTTAATGCCGTGACGAGATTTGAACTCGAAAAATAATTTATTTAAGAAAGAAGCCAAGTGAATGTCAACATTCCAAGGGCAAGGGTTTATAAACTGCGTCTAAATGAAATTCGGCTAATATTAAAAATGCTAAATCGTAAGCTCTTGTAAACCTTCTGAACAACTCTTTTAAAAGCACAGCTAGTGGTGAAGAAATGATCTGAGCATTACGTTTGCGAGACGGGTTTGAAATGACCTTGAAATGAGGCATTAACCGCGTGCAGACACTATCGCCCGTACATATTTTATAGCAAGTGTAATGTTTCTGTAAAATCTAATGCTATGCATCAAGCAAACAAACTTTCTAACATCGATCAGACACTGCAACAACTCTCTAGATTACTTTGCGACGGTCAATTAAAGAACAGCAGCAGAGATACAGCAGAAAAGCAATTATCTCACACACGTACTTTATAACCCCAGAAGTCTGGTTCACTCACCGATTAAACCTCCAGCAATGAAGAAAGTTGCGAGAACCATAGCAAGAAATATTCCAAATGCGATAAGTTTTTTGTTGCTCCATGTTTCCAGAATAACTCCCATGCTTGTAGGAAAATAAATAGAATGCCAACTAGAGTTCTTTGTGTCAGAATTCACTTCACGAAATCAAGTACATAACAACAGAATTTGGACTGGCGCCGAGACGGGCAATAAACTTTCAATTATGCTTCAGCCAATCACATCCAAGAGCGGCTTCATTATGAGTCTTTATCATTCAATCGGATTATTATATTTTGTGAATACCGACGGCTTCCGAGAAGTATTGAAATTGTCTGGTATTGTCCGGAAATTGCTCTTTCATGGTATTAAAATTATTAAATCATTGTTCCACTAAAATTGTTGAGGTGCCGCTGCAAGGCACGTTTAATGAGCAAGCCATAATTTGCATAAAACCATTTTCTTGCGTAGGCGGGCAAAATGCAAAGCAGGAAATTGCAGAATTCTTTTACAATGATAAACGACTTGCAAAAAAGGGAGTTAAATATACTAGAAGCAGTTGTTCAATAAGCGTAGTTGATATTTTTAGAAAGGTCAAAAACTGATACGATTCGTGACAGCGGTAAAAATGACTTCTTTTAAAACAAGTTTTTAAACTTTATACGTTTTTAACTATATTCAAGTCGGCAAATAACATTTTGGACTTGCTAAGTAAATATTAATTTATTATGTTTGTTTACTCAGCTAAACAACATGGATAAGCACAAAATATATAATAAGGCTTTTTCTCATTTTATGCTGCTGATTTTAAGTGACTGATACATTTAGCAACAGAGACATTTTAAAGAGAAAGGACAACACGCATTTTTTTTACATAAGAACATTTTTATCAGAACAATGAGGCTCAGATTGACCGAAAATTAATAACAATTTAAGAACAAGCTCATCTGAAGCTGAAAAAAAGTGAAAATGTTTCTAGCTGAAACTTTACTGAATCTTGTAAAATCGTTAGGCAACAAAAAAAAATTGACCTCTCCACTCCAGCCTGTGGGCGAGAACTGCGAGGTGAGAAGACAAAATACACAGTGGTCAATAATCTTGGATAAATGTACAGGGAGTCGGATCTCCTCAAAATACAGGCAATCATCATTGTTTTTCAATTCCTTATATTTTTGTTTTGATTTCTTAATTCAAATTGCTTACAGAAATAAGAACAAATTAATAACAAATTGAAGCTGAACCAGCTAAAAATTCAAGAGCAATGAGCCTCGGCAAAATTTATTGGTTCTTAGAAAAAACTCGTGTAACGTCCGAAATGTTGGAATACTGATCTTCGTTTTTTGACAGCGTTTCTAGTCATGCTGATGATGCCTAAAATTTTTTTTTTTAAAGTTAAGACTTTATTTAACGTCAGTTGCGAAGGAAATGGTTGCCCATTCTTCCTAGCCAGAGGCTAATGTTTAATCGCTTGACTGCTCAGATATCTTGGCGTGAAAGTCGAATTTGCGAGTACCCGGAAAAAACCCCTCGGATTCAGATTTCAGCCCACGTGCGAAGCCTGGGAATTGATCCCGGGTCGTCGAGATGGGAGGTGCGACTGATGACCACTACGCCAACCTGACTCCATGGCTTCTAGCAATCAAGCTCGCTATTTTTATGGTAGATTTAAGGAGTAAAACCCGACAACCATTACGTGGTACTTGTGCTATCGATACTTGACGTTGATCTTTATAGCCACATCCCACAAGCATTGCGCTGCGCTTTTACTACATATTGTGTAAGACTTGATCTTTAACAAGACGCCTAAAGGTAATTCCGTGGGATGCTTTTACTCGTGAGCGTAGCATTGGAATGAATTGTGAAGTTATAGTAAAGTACTACGTTTAGTCAAATAGATCAGCCATAAAAACTACTGTAGAACCTGTTGAAGAAACCTGGTCAGGGTGTTTGAAGTGAAAAATAAAGTAGTTGGAAAGTACTTAGACATGTTTCCTGATATTCCTAGTGGCATATTTGAACTACCTTCTGTTGAGTGTAATGACCATTAAGCCACTTAAAAAAATTTCCCGGAATATTATCAAAATTTTCTCAAATTTCAGTGAGGGAGGGCGCTTTTTTTTTAGGGTTAATGATTTTGCGGACAGCTGAGTTAGTTCGGGAATAAATCTGCACCACCAAATGCCAAACTAAGTTGGACAAAGTGACGTTTGAATGGCTAAACGAGTGTGACACAAATGCATAGAAAAGGGAATAAAGTGTCGTAATATGGTGCCGGCCGAATGGTTTGTCACTCTATTAATTGTTATGCAACATAGAAAATGTTTCTCGACTTTTTCATCATATATTTTTTATTAAAAAAATTTAAAAAAAAAGTCAATGCGCAGGCAAAAATCAGTGCGCACGCTGATGATAAACCGGGATTTTTTTTTAAGCGGCCTAATGGAAATGACATTTCCTGCTGAGACATGCAGTCGAGGCTGATAAGAAAATGGGGAATAGTGAACAAAATTATTGCTCTGCCAGTACAACAAACAATTAAGTAAACTGTTCCAATAAAACCAGAACACTGGGTACTTCTATGCACTAATAAATAAATGGACCAGATTTGTTTGCATTTGTTAAATTTGTGCTAAAGAAGTCTAAGTAAATAATTTAAAATTATTTTAAATACATAATAACTGCAAACATTTTAATAAAATGCTTGCCCAAGACAAAATTCTGCGATTTGAACACAATTCTGTGATTCTTCACATATTCCGGGAACTATATGTCATCAAAGCCAAATTTGTCACCAGTCTCCAGAGATATGAATTTTGGGTCTTTTTAATTTGGTAACAAAAAACCTGATTTACTGAAAATTTAATCAATGCAACAAAAAAGTTGACAACAACTAAAACTAAACTTATGCCGTCATGCATATTAATGAATCATTTGACAGATCTTTATTTTGAGAGGTACAAATATTTAAACAAAAATCGCTTCCAACTTCTAAATTAACTCCCGCTTGACAATAAAACAGGTATTTTTTAATCTATACACTTAATACTACATTATTAAACTAATTATTTCAATATACAAAGATTTATTGAGCATTTGCTTTTTATCTTTTCGATTGAAAGGAGCTTAAAACAATAGATTGGCGGCCTAATAATGCAAATCTTAAAAACATTTTGGGGAAAAGGTTTACCTCTTGACGTTGTCGCCTTGCTATAGACGGCCAAAAACCATAGCCACAGTACGAGCTTTCGACAGGAGGTCATACATACAGTACGTTATATTTAGTAATTTCCAGACAGCTTAATGTAAAACAGCAGTTGGTTTCCACTCAAACGTTTTGTTCCTAGAAAGTTATCTATCGTTGGCACATCATGTCATCTTACCATTGATTTACCAAACAACTTACATAAAAATAAAAATACTTTCACTTTTCGGAACCTCCACTCCATTTTACTACCCCTAGACTGCAAAACAGTCTCTTAGGCTCCTCGCCCCATTCCTTTTTGCTCTCTTCCGCGCGTTTATTTCCTCTTCCCAGTTTCCCATATGATGAATGCGCTCGGATTCTAGATTTCCAGGTGAAGGAAGAGACTGTTTTGCAGTCTATCTATTTTACGAATGAAATAAGAGAAAACAATTTTTAAGCCCTTGGCGGGAATCGAACCCCACATCTTCGGTTTACTAGTCCGACGT
>JAOBAY020133493.1:0-15729 GCA_025331085.2 Zoanthus sociatus
TTAGCATTTAACATCGTAAAATTTTTCAATCTACCTTGTTTATGTTGCAAAAACTGATAAATTCGCCAATGGTCGCAGAAATCCTTCAACACCACACAGTCATTTGAAATCAACTCTCTTCCAAAACCATGCAGTTAGTTATGCGCCTTTTGTCGCACGCATAATGATATGTTGGTTTCCGCTAAGCAATGTACCGCATGTTCACAAAATTATCTATAGCCAGAAAGCCAGAAAGCCAGCCAGTCCTCAAATCGAGATCTGAACTGGCTGTTAAACTCGTGCCCAAACCTACTCGGCAAAATTGAACACAGGTTGCCCGTCACGATTAGTGTTGCTACTCGCTCGCTTCGCTCGCTCGCAGCAATTAAGAATGCTCTATTCACTTCAGGGGATATCGACAGATACAAACTATATAGAAACAAAATTACATCCCTAACTCGACATAGTAAGGAGCTTTGTTATATACCAATGATTAAAGTCTATTTTTCTCGTACCCTTATTGGACGAGAGGACATCACGTGCACGTGATTAAGTTTCGCTGTTTCCCGGTAACCACCAGCTCAGCAGCCAGCAATATCTTAACAAAACCGAACGTTAATTGTAATTCAATGTGATTTCAAAGTTTCACAAAATAAAAAAAATATATTTAAAAGCTACTTTTTGTTCTTCTTCAATAGTTGGTATATAACAAAACGCTTTTTGACGTTAACCACGGGAAAGCAGTATGTTTTGTGGTCCCTCGACGGTGGTCTCAGGACCACACTCAAACTGTTTCCCTTGATCTCAGTCAATAAGTGTTAACTAAAATCAACTATTTTACACAGCATATGAACGATATGAAGAAAACATGGACTGAAATCAACGACGTTAATTAAACCTAACAAAAGAAAATCTAAACCTGATATCCCTCTGGACATAAGAATCAGTTCATCACTTGCAATTTTTAAAAAATGTTTCAAAGAATACATACTATCAACCTAATTATTATATTTATTTTCAATCTTTCTCACTTTTTGACCATTTCTTGATGTATTGTAACGACTGGAAGTTATATTTAAAAAATATACTCTTTTCTGCCTTTACTTTTTGTAAAATATAACCACTTCCGTTGCTTTGATGAGAAATGCTTTTACTCCCTTTCCTCCTAGCTTTTGAAATAAAAAACTAGGTAAGGTGTAGGAACATGTTAACCCTTTTAGGGTTTTTTTCTCCACCTTCCACAATTTTTGCTTTATTTTATTATTTCAAGAAATGTAACTGTATTCGTGTGGTAAATAAATAAACTGTTAAACTGTTAAACTGTATAAAATTATTCATTTTCAAATGTTACTGTAAATTATTTTCCTAAGTGTTTGTCCCGACCAGCAGAGCACATAACTACAATACAAGAATCTCCTTCAGTAATGCTTATTCTCTTCCCAGAGCAAGAGCAATCTACGGAAAATTTGTTACTACATTTTCAGGAGGAAAATATGGAATTCACGTGAATCCTGCTTAAAGTTGCTCCTTAATTTTGGTGTTATCTTGGTTATGATGCTGTGTAAATCACACAATTAACGAAATACAGCTGACCTACAGGATTAGCCCTTTCGCTGTTATACTATGCGAGTCTTGTTACAAACACGATATAAAGAAGTTTTGGTATTATTTTGGAAACCTCGTTATATAGGGGTCCCCGGTTGATAACGAAACCCCGATATGTGATGAAGTAATTCTGACGGTTCCTATTTCATTAGAATTTCATTGGAACCGAGGTTCCACTCTGTAAAACCATTGTTTCCAAAGTAATCACAGAAGTTTAGAACTGAATAAAACTGTAAGAGATAAAAACACAGCCACGAAAAAAAACTAAATTATATTTCACACCAAAATTAAATTATTGTTTTTCCAATTTATACTTACTTTGATGAACCAAAGTTGTCCATTTTCTTCCGTAAAAGTGTACTGTGGACCCACAGCAAGATGAATGCTTATAAATGTCTCTGTTCTTCCAGGTTGTTCGTGTGCATAGAAATAGAAAGCTGCAAAAGTGGTTTAAAGAGACCAAAGTAAAAATTTATTTGCATTTGTAAGACAAATGAACTGGCCTATGAGCATAGCTTATCAATAGCTCGCAGAATTCAGAGGCATATATAAGCAGTTCGCAGAATCAAAAAGAAAATTTGGTGATGAAAATGATCTACTCTGTGTCTCCATGTTTCTTTTTTATAACTTTTGTGTTAAGGATTCTACTATCATTTTGTTTACGATTGAGCTCTTCAAAGTTAGTTTTCGCGCCTTTGTACTCTACGTGCGTCCGTTGTAGTAGCGCGCGCTGCTTCAGTTAAAAAATGGCCACAAGAACGCAGTTCTCGATCCAGTCTTCTCCCCGAAAATTTTCCTCCGTCGTGAAGGAAGACAGAGCTTAAGGATAGGAATATTTCTTCACGACGGAGGTCAATTTTCCGAGAAAAACTGGATCGAGAACGGCGTTTTTAGCGCCATTTTTTAACTTAAGCACCGTGCGGGCGCGCTACCACGACGGTCTCACGCAGAATAAAAAAGCGCTAAAGCTAACTTTGAAGAGCTCAGTCGTAAACAAAATAATTTTAAAACTGGTTACACGTACGGCAGGAACCTGGAGCAAAATTCAGACGAATTAAAGTACTTTTTAGTCAATTATTTTACTTAAAAAGATTTATTGACAATTTGTTCGGTGGTTGAAGCCATAATTTTGATGAAAATTTTCGCAGTTCTGACAGACCAACACGGAAGCAAAAAGCGGCTTCCAGGCCTCCGTGATGATCATCGCTACCGCATGACGTGTATAGGTACGTCACTGACATCTGCTGATAGTTTAGTTTTGGTTGGCCTCCGTGACAACAAGAACGCCAGGTGCTTAAGTTCTCTCTCGTCTTATCTCGGTCACTACATTCTTTCTTTATATATTGTTCTCGTAAAATTGCCACGTATTTTACTCTAGTAACCAGCAATGTTGCATTGTCGACTGGCGATCGACTCCATGTTTGGATGCCATATGATGTATAAAAATAAAAAAATGTTGGCTATTCCTCAGTCTCAGGTGTGTTTGTAGCATGTTCTTAAATTTTGGTCAATTTTCAACCTGAGTTCTTATACAAAAGTTTCTTATGAAAAACAGGGTTTGTGTGTGTTAAAATCATAGCCGAAATTTATTCCGCTAAAAACATAAAAAAGGAAATTTTGATCCTCAAACTGCTGTAAAAAAAAAACATTGAGCCTAGGCAAAATGGATACATGAAATGAGTTATTTGAATTTTGATAAGATCAAAAAGTTAAAGGATATTTATGTGTTTGGTTAATAGATTAGAGTGTTTTTCGAAGTTTGAAAAAGTTGCAATTCTGATAGCTCGTTTTTGTAATATAAGCAAAAGTACGGTTTTATGTTAGTCTGATAGAGTCTCACCAAACGATTGCATATGTTAATAAGAAAGGTATACAAGTGAGTCGATCAATTTTATTAGAACTTTAAGCTTTACCTAGTATTGGATTTTTGATAGTAATTGATATAAATACTTATTTTTATTTTCTTTGAAAGTAAAATAATTTGTTCTTTTCCAATTGAGCTTCGCCAAAATCTTTAAGGACTATCAATTTCTGTGAAAAACGTATAATTAATATATATAACTATAATGTGCAATTTTTTGTTGAGGAGAATTAAAATATATAGAACAAAATTAGAATTATCAATATTTAGTGATACTTTATCAGCACAAAGCCAATTGTTGATATGTGTTTATTACAAGTTGAAAAATGTTTTTGTATAAGCAGCAAATAAATTGGAATCATTCACGAATAGATGCAAGTCCGTAAAACGCCGGTGCCATGGCTAAAGTCAGATAAGTAAGGGATATAAGAAAGGGTCCAATGACCCTTACAATATTTCGAGGGGACCATTATCGGTCTTCATCAAGTTTTAGATATTGTTAGTAATAGCTTTTTATTTCAACATTAATCTCATTACTTTTAAAAGTTGTTTTTCAATTTTTTTTTATCTAATCTTTCTTTATCTTCCGTAATAATAACCCTGTAAAAACACAGAATTAGAGAGAAGATAACTCTGACAAATTGCAAACGTTAACATTTTGTTTTTACGGTTTATAAGACACGGCCGTTAAAAAAAATAGCCCTCTTTCCGCAAAGTGGCCGGGAAAAGGGGAAACGGACTGAAGCGAGGGCCGAAGACCCGAGCCACTTCTTGTAGGGTCCTGGAACTTGCTCCCCCAGAAAAATTTTGAATTTTTGTAGTTTTTACTGAAATTGCTAGAAATAAGCTAAAATTTTAAAGCATGACATAATTTGCTCTTTGTACAAATACTTAAAACATTCAATTTTCATAGCTATATAACCTAAATTTTTTAACCAGTTACTTCTCGATTTTGTATACGCTATTCATCATCAGCAAAGTCTATATTTTACCACCCCTAAGCACTATAGTTAATAGGTAAATGTTTACGAGCCTAGTGAACCATGGAGCCGGCGCTTATCTCCGGTTTTTGAAATGTTAAGCGAATGGTAGTCTTTGTCTCCATCTGGACGGGACACTAATCGCAGGTTAGCTCCCAACAAAAACTGGTACTCATTTACCTACCCCGGAAGGATGGAAAGCTGAGTCGGTTTAGGCGGAAAGAAAGTTCACACTATTATTAAAATCTCGGCAAACTTCCGGGATCGAACTGGGTAATTGGTATGTTGGAAAGCAGAGATCTTACAAACTGCACCAACCACGTCAGCCGCCTAAGCACTATAGGACTCTAAAAATTTGTGTCATTCTCTTGTTTTTTGTAAGACATTAAAATACAATTAAATGGGTGTGTGTGGACTTGAAAAATTGCCACCAAATAGTTTCTCTCTCCCACGGCTTTCTAAACTGTTATTTTAGTAAAAAAAAAGACTTAATCATCAATATAAAAAACAAAGGTTACTTGTCCTCTTTTGTAAAGTTAACAAAAATGTTGTTACCCGTTCCCAGTTTGTAAGGTTTTCTACCATCGGCATCCAGTTGTCTTGAGACAGTTTCATTGGCCAAGTGTGCTTCTAGAAAGTTCCCTGTTGTACAACCCGATCGTATGAGGTCCATTGCTACTGAAATTGACACCTTTGGACAGTTTGAATATGAAAATCCCGTCACTGGCACGACACAGGCACAAATGATAGAAAAAAGTCTCTGTGGAGATATGAGAAAACATAAAACCTAAATATCTAACAATTAAATTTCGAAGACGAATGGACTACGAGTTAATAGCCCATGAGGCCGTAGGTCGAATGGCCTATTCAAACTGGTAGTCCATGAGGCCGAGGGAACTGATTGTTTTAGTATAAACCAACTAATCGGTCAAAAAATTTCTTCTCTACTAGTAGCCTATCATAAATGGAGCTTTAGTAGAGCAGCCAATCAGAATGCAGGATGCTTGTTAGACCGTTAGTAGGTCTATACTAAATATGAATATTTAGTACAAGTGAGATTACATAGACATGGCCACACAATATGACTCGTGCAGTTTTCTTATGTCTGATTTTTTTTTGTTTCATTACAGTAGAATGGTTGAATAGATGAATAGTTGGTTAGATTTTAAATTAAAGGAAATTTTAAAACTCAGTGAGGAATGTCTTGGATTCTATCACTTGGAAAGATTATAAACAGACTTCTCCGATACAATGCCCACTGATGACTTCATATTTCTTCTATTTATATTGTGTTGTTCATTTATTTGTTTTACCGTAATCTTAATTACTTTTGTGCATTTTAAGCTTTCCAGAGCACTAGCATTCGACCTTCATTTCATGTTTTAATATGCAAAATCATACTTTTCGAACTGCAAAAGCTTTGCAATTGGCTTATTCAGAGATAACGAAAAATTTACACTTGATCGGTATAAACTAGAGTGATAAACATAAATTTTGAAAAACAATTTTATATAAATCTTTACAAGCATTTCAATATCGACATAAATAAATCTTTATCACGATTCTTTGAGTCAGTTAAAACTAAGTAAACACATTATAGCTATTTAAAGGGTACAAATAGAAAGAGCAGCAGCAGTAAATACCAAAAAAATGAATCAGTTTTGATCCTGAAAACTGTGGTAGTAAGGAAGATTTTAAAAACACAACTTTAGAAGACGTTCTAAAAGAAAAATATGAAAGTTTGCATGAAATCAAGATCGGTCGGGCCTGTCCAACCCTGATTTCATGCAAACTGTCATACACTGTTTTTATAATAACAGAATTTTTTGTTTTCAAAAAGTCAGCGGTGCAACAGTTTTTAATATTTACAGACAAAATTTACCGATTTCGCTTAATTTGGCCTACTCTATCCATTTCCGCCGTTTAAATCGCACTAATATTAATTTTTAACTGACTCAAACAAGATTGACAAAGGTATATACGGTATATATATATATACGGCCAATGTATTTTTGGAGAAAAAGATTTAAAAGCTTACCATAGTCAGCATAATATATCATGCAGTCGAGTGTATAACTAACCACTTCGAGTGATATTAATGGTTCTTTAAGCTTGCATAAGAAGAAAGTGTTTGGGCGATTTTGTAAGTTTGGATAAAACTACCTGTATAAATGGATGGTCAGTGGATCTTTCTGGAAATACGGCAAGGATTTTTCCCGGCCGCGCGGGCAGTGCAAAGGCAGGGGCGTTTTCTAGATTGAGCTATTAGTGTAACAAAGTTATGGTGATTACCGAAGATACCCATACTTTTTCGTATAGAGAAACAAAAGATATGAAATTAAGGGCTCTAGTACAGTCGACTCTAGCGACTGACTGCAAGTGTAAAGTAAAAGTATATAATTTGAAAACTTCCAAAAACCGCTTAGTACAGTGCCTTTAACAAGAAACAATCACAAAATTAAAACAGTCAGAAGTGACAATCATAAACTAGGTAGTTGCGATATAAACAAAACATCATTATCAAGTTTCGATGACAAGAGATACATCTTAAAAGATGGAATCAAGAATTATGCTTACGGACATTATAAAATACAATGAATAAATAAATATTTCAATATCTTAAAATTTTGGTATCTGTACTGCAGAGAAAATATAATTTAAATTTAGAAGAACAAATGTTTTTCATTTTTTAAGTTTGTTACCCTTTACTAAAATCTCCTATTTATTTTCATAAAAATTATATTTCTAAAAAACAAATTAGTTTTATAATTTTAGTTTCAAAAATTAATATCCAAACATACCTCAAAAAAATTGCTCCAGAAAATTGCTTCATTTTATAGTAGTGTGTGTTTTTTGGTTATAAATAATTTCTTCAGAAAATGGATCCATTTTATATTAGTTTGCGTTTTGGGGAGAAAAAGCTTAGTTTTCAAGGATGTGAGAAACTGGGCTCGTAATCCCAAAATGCATACTATTGATATATCTAGTGATTAGAGCCTTAATCAAAATAGGCATGAAAATATTATATATAGAAAAAGAGTATTCAGTATTACTGAGCAAAATAATCGCTTAGAGAAAACTTAAATAATCAAATAACAAAATGTTTGATAAGTGTATTCCAGTGTTGAAACATTTATTTATCCTTTCCTTAGTAACACAAATTATTCAATATTATGCAATGATAACAATGATAACATTTTTCTCTATTAACCGACAGTACCAGGTTGGGGTAGGTAAATGAGTACCAGCATCTCTTGGGAGCTAACCTGCGATGGATTAGTGTCCCGTCCAGGAGGAGTCAAAGACTCTCATCCACTTAACACTACAGAAACCGGAGATAAGCACCAGCTCCATGGGCCACTAGGCTCGTAAAGGATTTAGCATCGACTGGAGTTTGAACAATTGTTACTTAACCCTATCAGTTCCCAGTTATCAACATCCAATTTCTCCTTACATATAACATGTCCAAATAAGACATTTGGTAATAAGAACTTACTAAAGACTAAAAGTAAAATTCTCTCAGACTTGCTCCATGAAAAGTATGGGATCATTTTATGTATCTTTTTAGTTACCTTTTCTGACCCTAACCACAAATTTTTATCTTAGTAAATCCTTTGCTTTTTCATGAAATATCCCCAGGACGCACCTTTTCCTAGTAGCCTCATCTTACCAAAGATTTACATCTGCTTGTTACTAGAAGAAACTGGTTCTAAACACCTGAGCCACAAGCAGGGGTCGCCACTCAAGGCAGCCAACTAGCGACAGACTAGTAGAAATTCTTTTTTGGCTAGTAGATTATTTTTTTTTCCAGAAAACACTTTGGCAAGCAAACAAAATACAAGTTTCTGTCTTAATCAAGAAAGACATCCAGGGCTCGACACTAACGGTAGCCAACTAGCCACAGACTAGAAGAAACTCAGTTTTGGCTAGTAGATTTTCTATTACCACTAGCCCGTTTGGCCTGTAGTAAACAAACAATACAAGTTTCTATCTTTATCAAGGAAAACATCTCATAATTTCAACGAATGACTAGTAAAAGAAAATGTTTGACTAGTAGCATCAATGTTGACACTAGCCATTAGACAAGTAAGTTGAAAAGTCGGTGTCAAGCCCTGTGCAAGGCTCATCAGAGTTTTAAATTAAAAAAGCTTATGTTAAAAACATACATATGCCCTTTAACGACCAAGGTTAACAAATGTAAAGCAGATGAATGCAAACATTTTCTTCCTCTTTAAATGAGAAAAATAGAGACCCCCTGTCAACTATAATTATATGCAACAGTTGGGTTACTAAATTAAAACAGTCTCAATAAAATAAACAAGATTACAACAAAACTTCGTTTTTTTGATACTTTATGTTTAATGGTTTAAAAATTAGGAAGCATAAGGATGACATAATGATACCACCATGATTCCTACTGAAAACCACAATTGAATTACACAGTAATCAGCACCTATAGATTTTTTTTCAGTTGCTCTGTTTTTGGAATTGTTGTTATAAACACAAGTTTTGTTAACAATCTATCCCTGCATAAAATAAAGAAGCACAAATGTAAATAATCTATGCTTTTCTTGGAAGATACAACTTGTACTTAATTTGGTTTCAACAAAATTCTACATCTTTCACAACAGGATTGTTAAAGCACACATATTTTCGTAACATCTGGTTTAATAAAATAATGAAACAAGAGTTTTATGGACTAGTTACAAGTATCTGTTGAGGTTATCTTTGCGACAGCCACACTTGTAAATATTCCAGGAGTTAAATAATACTAAAAAGAATGACTAAAAGTTATACTTAACAATGCTTTGGGTAAAAATGGTTAATTCTATGTTTACTAAATTTTAATATTAAACGGATATTATTATGTAGGATAATATTTTGTATTTAGAAATTCCTAGATTATCAACAGTCTTAACAATTTCCAGAGATTTTGTAGGCTCTAGATTTTTGTTCCCATTAGTCAGGAAAACAGAATCGCAAAAGCACAAAACAAGACAAAATGACATTTCATTACCCATTTGGGAACTTGAAGTTCGTAAAAGACCTTAGATAATGGTAGCAATGGGTTTAATTACTTAGAGTATTCACAAAATGTACCAAATAAACAGAAAGTATAAAAAAGATCAACTAATTAAAAATCTTAGAATAACTGAAAAGAAAAACAGTTTTACCAATCACAGTTTTAAAATACACTTGCTGTGCCCTCAGTTTCTCTAAATCAAAATAAAAGCTAGAATTGTTTCTGTCAGAAACCTTTAAGGAAAATTCTTATTTGAAACCCTCTTCCTTTTAAGAAGAAATCAATGACTGATTTAAGAACTCAAGCAGCTGTATTATGTGATTAGTGTTACTTGTTATATTTCTTGAACAATTGAAGGGCCTAGTGCAAAAACAACGTAAATGACTTTGTATGAAACACTAAATTCTCCCAAAATGTTATGGAGATAATAGGGATAATGTAGGGAGAAATGAGAACTTGATCAAAATTCACTTTTGTCATTTTTATTTAGTGCAAAAACAATGTGATTTTGTATGAAATGCTAAATTCTCCCAAATATTAGAAAGAGACAATATGGATCCTCTAGTGAGAGTTGAAATTCTCATCAAAAATCACTCACATCATTTTTGCACTAGATCCTTCAATTTTAATCTGGTTGTACGAAGATCAAAATTTATTTCTCTACATATCATTCAAATCTGCCACTGCATCTTCCAACTCACGCCTGTGTGCATCCACCTTCTTTCTTTGGCGGGCTACTTGTGCTGCAAAAAAATGTGTTTGCTAAGTTAATTTCAAACATATACAATTCCTGGGCTCGACACTAACGGTAGTGAACTAGCCACAGACTAGAAGAAATTCAGTTTTGGCTAGTAGAGGTTCTATTTCCACCAGCCACTTTGGCCGGTGAACAAAATACAAGTTTCTGTCATTATCAAGGAAGACATCTCAGAATTTCAACGAATGGGTAGTAAAACAAAATGTTTGGCTACTAGCATCAAAGTTGGCACTAGCCATTAGACTAGTAAGTTGAAAAGTTAGTGTCGAGCCCTGAATACACCTCTAAACTAAAACATTTTACAGAGATATTAGCCTATTCATCCATTGCTTATCTCTAACTCTGTATCATTGAACATATGCACCACTGACTCCTAATGGAATGGACACTAACTTTAATCTCTTTTGTAGCAGGCTTCTCAAAACCCTGCTACCCTCTTTGTGACCTGACAATTAAACAACACTGACATTGACTCAGACTTGCCAAACAACTATTTCCCAAGTTCAGAACAATCTTAAAGACAATGTTTACTTGCCATTTTGTTTGGGCCCTAAAAACAATTACAGACCAAAAGTACAAAAATGCATTACCTATTTATGAGAACAAGGCTAAAATCTATATACTTTATAGCTTTATGATCAAAACTACTGAAAACTATACTTTTGGGGCCAAAGATACCTAAATAGCCTGCAATACAAAGGGATAATATCCAACCACCCCCCGTCCCACCCCTTCCGGTTCCCCACTCATTCCCCAGGAATCTTGCTAAAAACTGATTGATTAATTTCAACCTTATTTGAAATTTCCAACCATGAAGATCATATTAAAACATCAACATTGGCACCTTTTAATAAAAAAACATCTTTCAAAAGCTATAATTGAAAGACTACCAAAAGTATAATAATTTCAGAAGTGCATACATGTGATGCAAAATTATGAAGTGAGTAAACAACATGCACACATGGTGCTCACTGACCAATGATAACAATATTCTGAGAGCTTTCCAAGAAAAAGAATAAATTTTCCCAGGACCCAACCCCAAATACTCTCTTGGCAAAAACAAAACAACATCAAGTAATTTCTGCCACATTACTCAGCAACTGAAATTCAGTCTGTATCAAATACAATGAGTACAATCGTAAGGCAGGTACTTCTGCAGGTTTTGGTTTCTTCATAAAATCGATAAAAAAAATTTCAACAAATTTCAGGACTTTTCCAGGAGTTCTGTAGGAACATGATTAATTATTTTGTTTTTCCAGGAGTTTTTCATAGCCCTGGAAAAAAAACTTCATAATTCTAGAGTTTTCCAGGAATTTCAAAAGTTATCAGCACTATGGGCACATCATTGTTATTGATGGTGTTAAAAAAGCAGGGGCAAAGGGTGGGAATGGCAACACATTACCATAGTTATACTCTTTGACTAATGACTCCATACAATCCTTTTAAAATGGCTTGGTTCTTGGTAAATTTAAATAGCACAACCCTTGGGGTATACTTTGTGATCTAATTCCTATACACTCCACATCTATCCTACATTCCACCCATACCACCCCTGCAGTGATAGGCTGATAGTTCCATCACACCGACCTTTCATTTTTTCAAGCTGAACTCTAAGTGCTTTTGCATCTTGCTCCAAATCTTCAGCTCTAATGATAGTATGACCAAGCTTCTCTTCTAAGGACTCAATCTTTTCCTCGTAATTTTCTTCCTTTCTGACGTAACCTTGTTCTTGCCACTCCTTCTTAATCATGGCTCGCATCCGGTAGTCCAACTCTTCCTCGAGATAATCAATCTTATCGCCATCATTTTTGAGCCTGTTTTGAGCATTAAGCTTTTCTTCTTGAAGCAGATTGTATCTTTCTTTTGATTCTTTCAACATCTGCTCAGCTTCATCTGCAAACTTTTTTGCTTGCATCACTTTCATTGATAGCACAGCAATTTTATCATTTTGATCATACTCGTTTTGTTCTAAGACTTTTCGTTCTTTCTCACTATCATCTGCCACCTCTTCTTGAGCTTTTATTCTCAAGACTTTGACTTCATATGCTTCTTCAATCTTTTCTAGTTCTTGAATATAGTTTAATTTTTTTCTCTTCAGACCTTCAACCTCCAACTCGGATTGGTCAGCTTGTTCTTTGGCTAATTTGAGCTCACTCACTATTCGCTTACATTTTTCATCAGCAAATTCAATGTCATGCCGCATTTGCATAATAACTTTCTTCAACTCTGCCATTTCAGGGCTTCTGTGAGCAACTTGACACAAACTTGATTTTGAAAAGCCCTAAAACAACACAATACATGAGACAATGAATTTTATTTAATTAAAGATTATCTTAATGAACAAAATTGTTTAGCTATTTTATCACGTAAAAGTTTTAGCTTTACCTTTCATACAATCTTAAAATTTGAACAAGGCATATTTATGAACACAAAGTTCATATTATAAAAGCAAAGTGCCGCTAAGCTAAAAATAGAATGCATACCTTCCCCTCCACCCTCTCCCCCCACAAGACTCACACAAACATTGTCCAGTTTACAAAGAGAAAGTATAGAGAGTAGACAGGAATGAAGTTGATTTCAATAAATAAACATTTTTTCATTAGATTTTAAGAAATATGGTTAGTACAGAGCATTGTTGTTGGGGTCAGTGTACATTCTATTCCAGATATCCTGAGAAACTTGACAAACCGTTAAAGGAAATACAGGCCAGAATATATGGATACCTTTCCCAAAACCCTCTCAAGGAATCAATTGCTGCCAACGATGGATAAATGCCTGTTCACCAGACAAGTTCACTGTAAAGAATATTACAGGAAATATGTACAGTTCTATAATATATCTGATAGGTGAACTAAATTTCTATAAACTCCATGTTATTATCGAAGAAACTAGACCTTAATTCACACAAAAATAGCAGGAGAAAATAACAAAATTGAATTAAAGACTGCAATCTTATCATGTATGCGCTTTTTTTATAAGAACCAATAAATTTTGCCGAGGCTCATGCCTCATGCCTTTTGTGACAATAGGCCTGGAGATTTCAGAAATTTTCAGAAGCCAGTATTCTGTTCCGAAAACCACTTTTTAATTCTGTAAATTTTGATCACAAGAGCCTATTTTTCAAAAAAAAGATTTTAAAAAAAGTAGGGCTGGACTTTTATAATATAAATGCATTTATTTATTAGTTGGCAAACATTACATATTTTTGGAAATTGAAAGCTTAAATTAGTCATTTGGTAAACTTAAATAGCTATCTGAACTCCACTCATCTGTTAGTTATACCTAATGTGAAAACACTTTGCAATACCCATTATTGTATTTCTTACAAATTTAAACAACCGATTCTGTTCATATCGCCTTCAGAAACCATTTTTCGGTTCCATCATCAAAAGTGCTACTAGTACAGAACCAACACGTAACTGGAACGATCGTTTCCCTGAAATATCCTAGCCAGTGACAGGAATACCTTCAAGCCAGTCTTCAGAATCACTGGGACATTGGAAACTTTCTTACTGCTTAATTGTGTGTCACTTTCATCACTTTTTTCTTTACAAGATTTTGCTTCTAGCCACTTTCCATCATTTATACTTGCATCCAGAATATATTTTCAAATTTTCTGCCATTACGCAGTACTCTTATCTGTTTGCTTATCCGAGTCTCGCAGGGAATCTAAATTTTGATGTCATTACTAAGCTTCACAAAATATTGCAAGTGAATCTTAAAAGTGAAACCGTAGGTTAGGTATGTACTGTTATCTTTTCTGGTAGTAAAAAGTAGGTTGTGGGCTTGAGCCCAAGTGAAGAAATAAAAAAATGTTTTTTCTTCTAAACTTATAGTTTATGGCATATTATATATTAATCACCCAATTAAAAGTTTACATCCAAGTGAGTTTGGAGAACTGCTGTTATTGTATCACAGCTCGATATAAAACCAGCCAAGATATTTGACATATATTTTGTAACTGATTAAAAATTTTGAACAGTGGTTTAACTTGTAAGTAAACATAGCTCTGTATGACCAGTCAATTAAAATTCTAGTGACTCAAAGGTCCCACTAAGTGCTTCAATGGCAGTTTCTCTTGTAGTTTTTGTAATTTTTCATGGCAGCTTGAGCAAATAATTTTCAACTAAGTTATCATTCACGAGGTTCCTAATTATACTTGATTGGTCCAAAATGGTCACGAATTCGAAATGGTGTTACTTACACTCAGACTTGATAACAAAGTCAATTGCAAAGTAGGTTCTCCTTCAGAAAGACGAAGCACACGACTAATCAGTTCAACTTTGGAGTAACATATCCATAAAAAAGTACAAAAAAAATAATGTAGTTGAAATTATGTAAACAGTTAAAAGAAAGAAACTAAACTAAACTGTCTGGTTAAAAAAGTCGTTAGAAATTTGACAGCGGGTACTAAAGTTTCATTAAAAAAATTATAGATTACAAAGATAGTTATGGGAAACATGACAATTTTTTCCCCATTTTTACCTAAAACTATTTAAAAGCAAATATTAATGGCCATAACAGATGTTTGGAAATTCTATCATCAAAACGCAAGAAACATGATGCGTCGCATTCGTTTACATTTCATTCGTGGCGCGAGTGCAATCAACCGTTTAGTTTCGAGTTGCACTATACATAACATTTTTCCAAAGAATATAACAATCAAATGCAAACACACTTTAAACTTATGTGACAGTTATTAATAGGTGGTGCAATAGCAAAAAGGTAAGAACTCTTCATTCGTTAAATTTAGTTCCCTAGCGAGGAACGTTGTTGAACTGCATTCAGCACTGGTGGCATAGTGTCATAGTAAAACTCGATCGGTTGATCGTGCAGTGATGCAGCTCAACAATCCTTTTGTGAGCTCGAAAGTATCTCATAACTTAGCTTTGAAAGACAAATATAACAATCTCTACCTTTTCGTAAGCCTCTTTCTTGTCAAAATATTTCAAAACCACACCTCGATTTAACGCAGATTTCCAACTTTCAAGCCACGCCACAAACAAAAATCAAAATATGCATCGGGAGCCTGGGTACTAGTTTTTGGCACTTGTCGGGTGGTCGCGAAGCATAAATGACGTCACAAGTTTTTTTTTTTAAACTTTATACTTATAATTAACTTATATTATAGATACCCATGATATATACCATGATACCCATGATAGATAATCTCAAATTAACCCGTCCCCACCCCCCTCCCATTCCCTTTCCCACCATCCTCCCAGGTTTTTATCATCCCCGGATAGAACATCAATATTTTGTCAATGAAATTAGTTGATAAAAAAGGATAAATTTTACACCGTAGTGACTAATTAACAATTAGACCTCAACGACGAATGAACTACGAGTAGGCCTAATGGACTATTCAAACTCGTAGTCCCTGAGGCCGAGAGGTCTAATTGTTTTAGTATAAACTACTAATCGCTCAAAAAAGGATGTACAAATTAAAATATCGATGAAATCCTCTGATATTATAGCAAAACAGGCCATAAACAGGGCTCGTTACTATTTTGATCCGCCATCT